>LBNU01039531.1:72873-85483 GCA_014162995.1 Artemisia annua
TATATATATATATATATATATATATATATATATATATATATATATATATATATATATTAGATTTATATTTAATCAAAAATACGTTGGAGAGTATTAGCACGAAAGAAATTACTTGACAATTTTACTTGACATTTTGTCAACTAAAATTTCTTGATCATTTAGGATAAAATTAATCAAGCCGTCAAGTGGACGAGAAGGTTGTGGAAGGTATATATGTATATGTTTAAAATACGGGTTTTTAAGACGAGAATGTGAGAGGGAGACGTGCGCAAAGAAAGACGGGAGTTTGTTCATCCATAGATTTTTTGACTCATTTCTGTACATCAACATGAGTATCATTTGAACGTGAGAGTTCAAGAAGGCGAGGGGAAAAGAAAAGTTCGTTAGACGAACAATTTCTTGTTCTAGAAAATCAACAAATGAGTTTTCTAGGTTATAAGATCCTATATATTACTAAGTGTGTCATCAGTTTCTAAATTTTTGATTGACATGTCATCACTTTTTTTAATTAAATTCGGCTGATTTTTTTTTACAAAAAAACACCTACGTAGATTCGAACTCATGACCTAGCAAATGTTATGTGGCATGTTTACCACTGAACCACTACCTTTTTTTTTTAATATTATTTAAGCCGAAACTTATAAAGGAAGTCTGCATTGGATATATTTTTTATGGAACCCTAATATTAACATAATAAGTATCAGCAAACATAGTCATGTCTTTTTCTATATCAGTAACCCTAAAACACATAAAAATGATCCATGTAATCACCAGTGTACATCCATCTTCATCATGTTGCGGTTCAACTATGCTTCACACCGAGGTATGTTCATCGTATATATATTCATCTTTTCTTTCACATTATGCATGGCATAACATATAACTGATTATGTTTGAAAATTTATATATAATTATTTATTATGTGATTTGTTCGTTTGAATCAGGAAGTTGTAGCCATACGGATCAGCAATCCAGATGTAATCGCTCACTTGACGAAGGCCAGCAGGTACGATTTCCAAACGGGAATATTTTGAGATATGTTGTTGCATGGTTTGGGATGAATTATTTTTGCTATACTCATGAATCCATACATAGTACTATAAGGGATATTTTAGTAACATGTATGTATAATATTTAGTTGTAATCATCATATTGTTTTTTTTAAGGCACCCGATTGTTAGATATTGAGTATATTTTTGTAGGCTATTTCTTTAAGATAAATGGACCAGTAGAACCCTTTGTGTATATATTGTCAAATAATGGAATAAGAATTAAACATTACCTGTTACTGAAATATATGTTTTTGCAGAAAAAAGTAAGCTAACCGATCCATTCTATCGCCTTGAGCATCAAGAACAGGATTTAAAGAAAAAGAAAGAAGCAGAACCGTTGCTTGTGCGACTTTAACGAGTATCTGATGACAGACATTTGGATGATTACTCTTTAAAAAAGTCCCTTCGTGCCAGACTTAGAGTACATATGGAAAAAGCATTATAACCAGTATGTTATTGCCTAACCCATTATTTTTGTGTTTTCAAGTTGTGTCATTACTCTGGAATTCTGCAGGAAGTGATGGTCATGGAGTCATAGGTCATGTTTTTTCCTGAACGTTTAGAGTCTTTATGTGAATACATGTTAAAAGAAAATGGTTCTGAAATACCTATTTTTTTGTTTCTGTCTTATTGCTATTAATTAGGTGTCCTTGAGGCTAATTTTGTAGAACCAGCTCATGACAAACAAGATTTTGAACGAACCATTGTCCTTTCAAGACATGAAACACGGCTTATTCAGATGCAAAAGACTTGCTGGTATGCTTCCCTCATCAACTTATTTAAGAGGTGGCAATCTTGACCTGGTCACTTATGAATGGGCGGGTTCAGGTCATATTAAATCTCTAATGGGTCAAGCAGAGGTAAAATAAAATAAAAACTTGAATTAGAAAGATTTTAGGTCAACCTAGCATCCTGTCAATGTGCCGGTTCATGATCAATTTATTGAAATTAGTGGTATCATGTACCAGATCATGGTCAACATAATGGGTCAGATCATGATCCATTCAGTCGGTTTTAGGTCAGATCTTAGCTGTATTGATTCAAATGTGTCCCATTGACAGACCTAATCCTACCTGTTTTATCCAAAGTTACCTGTTTGCATTGTCAAACCTTCTTGTCTTGCCCATTTGCCACCTCTTGTAATGTGCTCTTTTATGCTTAATTTTTAGTAAACCTTATATATTGACACATTTATTGCATCACTAACACATCTACAGTAAATGACAAATACTTTTAGTACCCAATATGGTGTTGGCTAACATGCTCATTTTTTTTAGGGTACCATGTAATGGCATTATGAAAGGTGGCGTCAGATTTTGTTTTCAAGGAAATGGGTACTGGCTTATCATGGATGTGATTAGGATGCTACACATGGTGTCCTAAAAGATTGTAGCTTATGAGATTTGCTTTATCTACCACTCATATATATAGTAACGTGATGTTGTTGGATATTAGGTGCTTATGACAATAGGAAAACTTATTTCACAGGTTGTCAGTAATTTTATGTCTTAAAGTGGTGCAAGCTGGTGGGTTTGCGAATTCGAGGGCTGCGAAGTTTTTGTTCCCTGCTTCTGAAGGTACATGCATTGTTCATTTGATGAGTAGTGTTATATATAATTTTAGAGGTTGTTTGGGATTACTTTTAGAACTTCGTAACTTATTGTTTTTTTTTTTTCTTTCTGGAAAAGCGTTATATATTCACCAAAGAAATGGCGAAAGCCAAAAGATAATTCCTACTGACATTGCCTAACTAAAATATTGAACAAGAACCTAAAACATACACAGTGGGACTGTTTTGAGGTGGTTTAAGCATATTATATGTTAAGGGCAATATGAATGACTGTGATTTCTTATGTTACCTCCTATTGATTATGTTAATTGGTGTTTGGATTTGCATATTAAAACTTATTTATAATCTTTTATTGTTTGGATAAATATATTATTTTTATAATAGGGTAATTAGCCCATTGAATTTAGAAAATGACTAATTTTTATACTAATGAGAGTTATCTTGCTGATTTAGTTGCTGGACTGTATAGTTTTGCTACTTGCAGCTAGCCCTTTAGCGATATTGGTTCAATATAAATATTCATGGTTCAATATAAATATTCAATATAAAGTCATTGAAGATTTTAAGAATTGTTTACACGTGATAAATAATATGCTTGTGAATCAGGATGCTTTGGGTTACTACAAAATGCAATATGTAACAATGCAAAGTAAAAGGCAAGAACATGTCGTGATGGCCATGTTTGGCAAGAGTCATTACAAGAATCATTAGTTGGGTGTATTAAAGCTTAAAACTCAATAAGTTAATAAAATCAGTCCATAAAGTGGTGTTTGGATTGGGAACAATCTAAGAGTTGTTACTGTTGTGTCACTGTCCTTTCTGCATAAGTAAGTTATATTAGGGTAATTTAAGTTAACTTGATCATAAAAACAGTAGGCTATATAGTAGAAAGTCAAACTTCCCTAGAAACTCTAAATCTGTGTTCATTTGGAATGTATCAACTTTTGCTTCAATTGTTTGCCTTTTTCCTTCTTTCTTACTCCTCTTGGATGCTTTCGATATAAATTAAAAATGAGTACTATATAGTGATAAAGAATTTCATAGTTAGATGCTTTGCGGCTTGCTCTTTAAAATTATCATATTTTTGCTCACCTGAAGTATGCAATGGATGTAAACAGCTTAAGTATCAAGTCTTTTCCAGCCATTTTTTACCCGCCTTCTTTTGCTATAATACAATTTCGACACAAGATAAAGTTACGGATATTTATTCATATTAAATTTCATGTAATAAGAGTACTAAATAGACTTGCGCGATGTGTCACTGAGATTAAACTTTGATGTAAATTTACAGCAACCGATCAATGGCCATTTTTCATTCAAGCTGTCCCAACACAATCCATACAAATGAATGTTGTGGCTGCAATTCTACAGTCGTGGGACATACATCAAGTCACACTCATATTGGAAACCTCACATCTAGCTTCGTCGTAACCAATAATCATCTCTCATATCTCTCGAGCATTTCGAAAAACAGGTAGTGTACTAACCCATATCTTACCACCTATGTGTTCCGTAAATGAAGAGCTGGAACTACTTAAGAGACAACAGCGTCAAGTCTTAGTAGTACACAGCTCCCTAGAACTCGGGGCTCTCCTGGTTCAGAAAGCCAAGAAGAAGGAAATGACCAAATTTTGCATCTTTTGTGACAGGTGTAGATATGCATGCCAGTGTCATGTATAACCAACCGACAACGGACAATGGCGGTGTACAAACATTAGTTGCAGGTGCATTTGCCCAAATGTTGCCGCAGTCTGCGCTTTATACAAAGCTTTTGGAGTTTGAGTCCCGTGTGGATGCTGCGTTGGCGAGGAAGAAGATTGATATTAACTATTAAGGATGCGATTAAGAACCCACCGTGTATTCAAAAAAGACTTAGGACATACGTGTTCTTAATACTTTTGCTAATCAGAATCGTAAGAGTCCCATGATGAGCCACCTACTAGGACCATGAAGATAATAGGTCAGATATCGGAGGAGGGTATGGATCCTGAGCAGGCCGGGATGATGCAAAACTCCAGTCCATTGTAACCAAAATTTTCGGCTTTTTTTTTTAAAGGGGACTATTTTGTTGGACCAGAGGCTGTATCCTGATAATCATATGATTTTGTGGGATAGTGCTACAATACCGACACCTCATGATGGGTTTGGGATGAAAAAAAAAGGGATAAGGAGTTTACTGCGAATATACAGTTGGAAATGAATTACACGCCTGAGAAATACAAGCTTTCTTTAGCTTTGATGGAAGTTCTTGGAATTAAGGTGGATACTCGCTCTAGAATTATTTCTACAATTTGGAATTATGTGAAAGATAGGAAGTTGCAGAATCCAGATGACCCGTCTTATTTTAATTGCGATCCAGCACTTAGGAAAGTATTTGGGTAGGATAAGATGAAATTTACGATGGTCTCACAAAAGATTTCACATCATTTTTTTTAGAAAGGAAGATTTCACATCATTTATCTCATTCTCCACCACAGCCTATCCATCTGGAGCACAAGATTAAACTATCGGGAAATAGTCCAGCTAGAAATGCATGTTATTATGTATTGGTCGATGTCCCGCTTCCGGTTCAAAGGGAGTTGAATGCTTTACTGGCTACCACTGAGAAAGCCAAAGATATTGAAGCGTGTGATGAAGCAATATGTACTTCTATAAGAAAAAATGAAAGATTAATGAACATCGTAAAAGACGCACTTTTTCCTTGGGTTTAGTCAGTCACCTGTCGAGTTTACTGATGCTTTAAGAACCTTATTTGAACATTGTATCAACTAACTTATTACAATATGCAGATATTGTCATGATCTTTTTCGACCACAATCCTCAACTAAAGTGGAATTGCCAAAGAGCTTCAAGAACTCCATCCTGAAGGGATCAACAATGCCACAAACTCTATCACTGTGGTGTCTGTTCACTTCGCCACAGTGGCATTTGCAGCCATATTCACTGTACCAGGTGCCATAAATTGATACTGCATCCTTTTAGATCTTATTATTTTCCTTTTTGTTTCACCAAAATGACAAAGAAGTGTCTTGTGGCTGAAGGGTGGACTCCCATATATGCGACATAACAAGGTTATTTATTTATTTATTTATTTATTTATTTTTAAATAGAAAAAAGGTTAATAGAAACGAACCTTTCAAACATACAAGTATGATCTACTTTGTTTTTTCAGATTCAAGATGCACTGGAACGGGCAACAACAGACTCAAACTCACAAGTTGGTGCTATATTCCAGGTTTTGAACACTAAAGAGTCGCCTCCAACGTATTTCCGGACAAACAAGTTTAATAAATATTATTCAGGTTACGAAGATACAAAGAACCAAGTGCCAGGCCAGGTGATTTGTATAATCGATCATTCGGAATTTGATCTTGATAGGATCTGAGTTGCTAGCCTGCTTGGTAATTCTGATGTGTAATGTGGGACTTTGCACCCTGAAAGAAATGGTATGCGTGTCTCTTGATTCATCATCACTCGAAGATGCAAGATTGGTGAACTACTTGAACCTTCTGAAACAAGGGCTTCCAAAAACCAGCAGGTTACCATTTAACTCTCTATAGTATAATTTAAATCAGCTCCAGTTTACATCACAGTTGGAGATGGAGGAATCCAATAAGGTCTCGCATCAAGGTGATTATTTATAGTTTCCATTTCACTATTAAAAAGGTAACTTCATTCATTTGTCAATGATTATGTTTGTCCTGATGGGTTTTTACAGGTTTAATGATCCTCAGCTGGACTATTCTGTTAGCCGTGGCAATTTCGACCCTGTTATAAATGGGTCGATTTGGGTTGTGTTATTATTTGAAATGGGTCAAATAAAAAAAATATAGCTAAAAGGGTCAATGCATACATACTCCTATACTATTCTTTTTTCAAAGATATGATCTTTTGTCATAAAATTGTTATGTAATCATAACAAATGCGTTACATAGTTATATTCTTTTTTAAAGATTGACAAAAAATGTAAATTCATTTACTAAACTGACACTGTACACATCATTTTGTAGGAACAAGATTCTTAGGAGAAGGAAACTCAAGAAGAATTATCTGCACACAATCGTCCCAACTCTTGAACTTAACAATTTCTGAAGGCGAAGATACATGTGGTGATATTTTTATACTCGAAAAGAGTTATTTCCAGCTCTGTCTTCTGGTAATTCCAAAGTGTGACATCCATAAGAAAGAGGCATCGAGCACGCGTTGTTGTTATGTTTTAATCATGTTACTGCACTATTCAAAGCATTCATGCATCACCTTTATCTCAGAATAAGGAGGTCGAAAGTAGTATTCAAACATCTTTGGAATGGTAAATAAAGACGCTCAAGTATGTATTTTCTTACTTGTGATGATAAATAGATACTATTTCATTTTTTATGTTTGTTTTCTGTTTTAATTTTAATGGCATCTACAAGCTTTAAAAGAGGGATTCCACCAAGCAATTCCACAAATCTAAGATCAAGTTACATTGGTCTTCAAGAAGGTTCAACCACCAACCAGGAAGCTCAAGACCGCATACAAGGCTTCTAGGCCTAATTTGTTTGTGTTAGTGGTATCTATTATTAGGATTGGTTGTTGGTATCATCACTAAGTATTGGGTTACTGAAAATTTTCATTTTTGTTTTGAAACATGGTTGTTATTTCTAAATGTTGGATCTTTTGTTGGTTTTAGAAATCTTTGTTTGAGATTTTTGATGTTTCTTTCTCAATGTTGATACAAGTAAGTCAACTACCTTAACTTTAATGAAGCATTTTTGGAGTTCCAAGAAAAAAATTTGTTTAAAGCTACCAATGAAATAATAATTTTTCTGTGTGTTCACAAAAGGTTTTGTATCTGAAGAGCCACATATATAGTACAACTACTACTTATTTGAAATTCACGTGCAATTTGAGCTTATCAACATTATCTTAAGCATGCATTATTAAATAATCATGTTTGACGGTAAATTTACTTGTCTTTGTATTTTAAAGTAAAATAGGACCCAAAATGGGTGTTTGCACTAAGCTTATGTTTTATGGCTTACAAAATATACTTCTTTCATTCTTTGTAGAGGTAGCTAAAAGATCATTCTCTCTAGAAACTAAAATCTTAAGCAGGCATTATTAAATAATCATGTTTTATATATAACAATTAGTTGCAATAACATAAATTTTTTCATATTATAGAACTCTATAGCTATAGTTGTTTTTTTATTTTTTTTTTTTATTTTTTTTTATTATTTTTTTTTTTATGTTTTTGCATAAAAATATGCAACTTTCATGGCTTTCATAGGGAATCTAAGTGATTATTTCGATGTGATTATTTCACCTTTCGTTGACAAGTTTTGTAAAAAAATTGTTTGATACTTTCTAATTGAGATTTGATACTTATTCTCATGTTGTCATTTGCAGTGATTAGGATAAGTTGGTTGTTAATAGCTTTGTTTCTCAATTCTATTTCCTAGAGACTTATCTGGGAAAAGAATGTTAATCTATATTGTTACTGTTTGCTATTTTATATTTTGATAGTTGACTGTCGAAAAAAAATAGTGTGCAATTATCCACGATGTGAAACGACGGTCCGACACGCGAGTAGCTAGGTACAAACCATTGTTAGAAGATTAAGTTAAAGAAGACATAGAACGGCTATGAGTGCCGTAAAGGTACTAATTTTTACTAAGATATCGTAATTTTGATTCTTTTACTTATGAAAGGGTCTGTTTGGGTAATATTTGATAACATGAATGTGCTACTCGAACAGGTTATTTCTTGAAAACATAGATTATAACTGTAAAATCTACAGGCATAAGGTTTAACGTAAAATTTATCTTTAAATACAAATTTACCACCTGATGAATAGGCATAAGGTTATTTTTTCTATAGGCATAAGGTTTTTTTTGAATGACATTATGTTATATAAAATCTATCGTTTTACAGGCATAAGGTTTAACGTAAACAAATACCATCAAAATATTAAATAACCTCCCCATCCTTAAATATGAATTTCAATTGACTAATACCATCAAAAAATAATTATAAGTCATGCATGTCTCTTTATTAATACATAAGTTATAACTATAAAAGATCACTAATATACGTACATGACTAAATTAAAATGTAAATTACAAGTGAGCGCTCTACCATATAAATAAAACAAATAAAAATAAAATGTAAAATTACAAGTCATGCCCGCCCATTGGGCGGGCTTTGAGACTAGTATATATATATATATATATATATATATATATATATATATATATATATATATATATATATATATATATATATATATATATATATATATATATATATATATATATATATATACACTAGTGGTCATGGCCCGCCCAATGGGCGGGCATGTTTTTTGATTCGCACTAACCATGTTATTTTACACGGTTTGGCAGGCATGGTTTGTGATTCGCACTAACCATATGTTTTTTGTTGTATTTGCAGTTGTAATATTTTGAAATTTAAATTTATTTATTTTATTTTTTTTTATATTTTGATCATGTTTTTTGATTGGTTAATATGCTTGGATTACTTATTTAGTTTGGTATCCTTGTAATGAGTTAGGATCAAATGAGAAGAAAAACTAAAATGAGAAGGATGAGAAGAAACCACAACCACACATTTGAGATGCACCTACAAAAGTAGATGCATCTCCCCTTAAATTTCTCCCTCTTATTTGAATTGTGTGGTTGGAAACTTTTCTCACTCTTCTCATTTTATTTTTTCTTCTTACTAGATCCATTCCCTCCTTGTAATATACACTTTCTCTTTTGGATTACGAAAGTTGGTGGTTTGTTATGTAAATATCTTGTCTATTATACTGACAAAGTATTTGGTAAGCCAATATCAAATCCTGTAATTAAAGAATGTTTATATCCTGTTAGTAAATAATTTTTTGAAACATCTAAAGAGAACAAACATCTAATGCTAAACATTACATAACATCAATTTGTTTTAAAAGTAACATCAACAAATATATGAATGTCTAATGTGCTGTAAATTTCCTCCCCAATAATTATGTAAACTTATTTTTATTTGTTGGTTTATTAATAATGTACATGGTATAATCAAATGATTGTTTGCTAATGCCTAAATAGAAAATATAGTTGTTGCAATTTGCATACATGATAATAACTTTTACTTAAATTTGGAATAAAGCTTCTTTATATACAACATTTGCTGTTTAGTTTGTGTAGTTGCCTTCTTCATCACAATAAAGAATTTTCAATCCTTTTCAAAGCTTCTTTATATACAACACTTGTCGTTGAGTTTGTGTAGTTGCCTTCTTCATCACAACAAAGAATTTTCAACCCTTTTATGTTTGTAGAAACTAAAACCGTGGTCAAAAATAGTTTCTTGGATCGTTTAAGACTCTTAGACGAGGTCTAATATTAACTATATATAGGAACGCATAATAATGAAGGCGGAATATTCAAACATAGAATCAATCATTATTATGAACAAGGTTTTTCATTCATAATCTCTAACACTAATAAACAAATTAACATGTTCTACCTTGATCAAGTAGAACATGCTCTCTAAACTAATAAACCACTAACCCTAGATGTTTTCCCTACGTCTANTTAAATCTTTAAGAACATAAACTTCTTCCTGTGTGTGTATACCAAATAACCTTCTGTGTGTGTAATCCAAAACCAATCAAACTTATATGTACTTCCCCTTACTGCTCTTAAATCATGCATAGATATTGAACCATAAAGCTCTTTACGCGTCTCCATAAATCATTCAAACATGGCAGTACTTTGAATATAATAGTACGTTGGAGCAGCAGTACTTTGAATATCCAACGAGCAGTACTTTGCAATATACGAGCAGCAGTACTTTGTAGCAGTATATAGCAGCAGTACTTTAGTCAGCAGTACTTTAAACTAGCAGTACGTTGGAAGTCATAGTAGTAGAATAATGAAACACTAGCAGTAGTATGTTTCCCACGTTACATCCACAACGAGAATTCTTTTTCTTCCGAAACATGACAACCATGTGCAAAACGACAAACGTAAATACCGATCATCATTATATAATCTTTGCACCGACCAATTAAAGATTTTATCACACAGCAGCAGCACGTCCAATTAATTGGTTATAAATTTTGCACTGACTCCCATGATCATAATAACCATCTATCAATTGATAAATAAAAATATGGTACGAGGTTTACCATTGCTCAATCAATGATCATCATGATCAATGAATGATATTTAATACCAACTGCTATATTTGACCAATGAAATCATTAAATACAGTACGAGGTTTTAATTCAATTCTCAACCAATGATTGATCACCAACTTGCTTTGAAACAATACTGACCTCAGACCTTAAAAAAAACACGCAACTACTATTCGCGTTAACCATTCCACAAGCGACAAACCAGTCTTGATTAATTCCACACCAACCCATAATCTTCATAAATACACCGATTGACACATTAATGCTTGAAAAGATGACAAATAGAACCATATATTAATCAACCGACTGATGACTTAAATTTGTACGATGATCCTTTAATAAAACCAGTACGGGACAATAAATCGATAATGAATAAATTAATCAACCAATCAAATAGAATTATAAGAAACTCTTTATCGCTTTTGTCGCCAAACCAATTTACTTAAACATAGCAGCATAAAATACGAACGATACCTTAAAATCCAATAATACCGTGAAGACTTCAAAGGCCATCGTACCTTCATCAAATCTGCTCTTCTTTGACAATAAAAACCTTGTTTAATCCCTAGATATCATGAGCCCCAAGCTCTGATACCACATGTAGAAACTAAAACCGTGGTCAAAAATAGTTTCTTGGATCGTTTAAGACTCTTAGACGAGGTCTAATATTAACTATATCTAGGAACGCATAATAATGAAGGCGGAATATTCAAACATAGAATCAATCACTATTACGAACAAGGTTTTTCATTCATAATCTCTAACACTAATAAACAAATTAACATGTTCTACCTTGATCAAGTAGAACATGCTCTCTAAACTAATAAACCACTAACCCTAGACGTTTTCCTTACGTCTAGGTTCCCACACACACACCCCTTTGAGGTTTACATCTTGTACGTACTATTAAACTAATGACCCTATGTCTCTTTATATACTAGAGACATCTAGGTTTTACAAGAGGAATCTTAATACAATTAGGAAACTAAATCTTTTAAGTAAATCTTCTAGAATCTTCAAAATTTTCCATCTTTTTGTAGTTTCCCATCTTGTCACTTTAAGCCCTTCATGTTTCATTCTTTCTTGTTTTGTATCATCAAATCTAATAGATATAATTCCCAACAATGTTTTTGACTCTAGATACCACGACGTATAGCTGACCATGTGAGAATACTGGCCGTTGAAGAAACAATCCAACTTGGGTCAAAGTCTGACCTTGAATTTTGTTAATAGTCATTGCAAAACAAACAGCGAGTGGGAACTGTCTCCGGTTAAATTTAAATGGCATTTTATTGTCTGATGGGCTGAGAATCATACGGGGTATTGCACAAATTGTACCAACACAACAACCCGATATAATCCTGGCTTCAACTACGTTTGTACCCAGTCGCAGCACCTGAAGCCTGGTTCCATTGCATAATCCAGCCATTTGGTCAATGTTTCTCATGCACATTACCGGTGCTCCTACTTTCAATCTTAAAGAATGTTGAGGAAGACCGGCTACTCGAATACTGTTTAAGAAATCACTTATGTATAGCTCCTCATTGAAATTTGTGTCCTGATCAGCAATTCCCACCGTGTCTGAACTATCGTATGTATGCTGATCACCTGAAATTAGATCGAGCATTCGATCATTAATCATATCAACCAATTCGTGTGTAGGAGCAAGAATGGCTCTTTCTTGGAAGTATCCTGATGTGTAAAGGTTATCTTTTAAATTTGGGTAGACTTCTTTAATTATTGTAGCAACATGGTCGTCTGAATCAGGGATTAACATATTATCAGGGAATTTGACCATATCTTCACAAT
>LBNU01039531.1:97663-146847 GCA_014162995.1 Artemisia annua
ATAAATGGTTTTATATAATAAAGTAATTAAAAAACTTGTGAAACATAAAGCTTTCATAATTTTCGTGTTGTTTATCAAAAGTCTTCACCACTATCCGTATCATGAGAATCCACTTCCCAAGCTTCTTCATCGATAGAGCTATCAAAAGCATCTTCTCCGTTAAGTTTACCATCAATATCAACCATATAGTCCAACATGTCATCGTGACTCATGTTATGTTTGTGTATCAATTCTTTATCACGTTCATCGTTCTCGGCTCTATGCGTGTATTTTGGATCCCCTGTGTAAATCCAATAGAAAAAACAATAAATATAATTTCAAAGTAACACCATACATAAATCATATATAAATATAGATGTGTGTATATATATTTTTTAATTATTTTAAATTTTTTTTAACTAACAACCTGTTGAGTAGTCTTCAATGACAATGTCATCAAGGATAGTATACTTGGGTTTATATTCTTTTAACGGATACCACGGTTCTTCCAAATCATTGATATTTACCCAAATATCATCTTCATTATCTTCAGTTGTTGCTGTGTTGTTGTGAATATCATCATCCGTGTCTTCGTCCAATAGCATAAATTTATGTTGATAATATAAAGTATAGTTTTGAGATGTTTTTGAATGTTTAAACTGAACTGGCAGTTCATCATCAGATATCTGAGAAACAAAAAACAAAAGTTACCAACATGTTACATGGGATAATATATATCTTTATCGTATAAAAAAGGTAATGCATGAGTTTAAATTCATACCAATGGATCATTAAACTGTACCTTGTTATCTATTGATTTTACTTCAACACCTTTGCTTGTTTTCTCATCATCAGAGGAACTAATATCTATGACTTCAGTATTTTCATTGCTGGGTTTATTGATCAATCTTTGACGTTTTTTTGTAATCTCTTCAAACTGACAGGGCGTTTAATTATTTAGACAATTGTGTTTTTGTGACTCTTCTTAAAAATATGTATCAAAATAATGTTACCTCCAGTCTGTCTTCATCAACAACGGGTGTTTCTTTTTTCATCAAATCATTCGGGTTGGGCTGCAATCAGGATAAACTTTTAAAGATAATATGCTTCATAGACAATTATTAATAAAAGGTATAACTATTTATTGTACCTCTTCATTGTCCGATAAAACAATCAATGGTATATCTTTGTTCACCATATATTTGGGATTCATAGTCTCCTGTCTAAATTAATTGCATCAAAGTTATGTCAACGTTTAGGGCAATAAACTGAGCATGAGTAATTGAAACAAAGTATGTACCTTCTTTGATCATTTTCCTGACATTCTTTTGATTTTTAGATATCAATTATGGACGAATTAGTTTATATCCTAAATATGTAAGTTTATTTATAGACCTTGTAGATCACCTCACATAAGATACGGATTTCTTTCCCCATTCAAACTTTAAATATCGATCAAGAATATTGTATCTTTTAAACATATTTTTCTGTAATACATGTTGTATATTTTATTTTTAATATAAATTTTTGAGATTCTTTATTTGTTATTGTTATAAGGAATATATATGCTTATAATAACAAACATTTTACATAACATTGTTGGCAATACATCTTATAATCAACATTTTAAAATTGGAGAATTTTACATTTATTAGGGTTATTTCGAATACACCTTTATAATTACAAACCCTCCGTTTAACTTTTTTTAGATCCACATGTTATAAACATAATTTCAAATTTGGATAGGTTATACATTATACTATTAGTATAAATTTAGTGTCTATGAAATTATTCGTGGTTATCCTAACTTATGTATAAATCTATTATATCTATAAAGTTTTATATGAAACCTATGTAAATCTTTAACTTATGTATAAATTAACAATTTAAAAGATTTTAAAACTTTATATATTGGTTTCATATTTCTTAACATATCGCAGTCAAACTAAACAATTTAAAGTAATCAAGTTTAAATAGAAAATATGATTTTAAATTTTAAAATCTGCAGATGAATGTTTGTTCAAACGTATAATTTAAAAATCTGTAAAAGAAATATTAACGCTAACAACATAAAACATGATATATTTTTCTAATAGTAACAATAACATAAAGTATAAGTATACGAAATAAGATGAATAGCCTTAAAGTTAATATTATTAAAAAAATAAAAATGCTAAATACAGAAAAAAAAATAAAGAAGAACAAAGACATTATTGTTTGTAATTAAATTGTTTAACAGGGAATAAAATAAAATAATGCGAATCCATTATTAATTAAAATCAATTGTCTTTATCCATTTTCACTGCCAGAATTCTCTTTTTATGGTTTTGATCTGCATGTTCATCCTCGGTTTCACAATCTGATAAGTCTACAGCTGAGGATGATATTCACAATCAGAACCCTCTATATCATCATCTGCAACATTTTCTTCATTATAGTCAGAGTCATGTAGGTTGCTTGTCACATAAGGTTGATCATCATCAAAGTATTGTAAAGCATCCCCCTGATCCTCAAAGTCAGAACCCTACAGTGAATTAAAGAAAAATCAAGGAAAATAAACTGCACGTCATATTTTTAAAAAATTAAATATGATGTAATTAATTTTAAAATACAAAATATCAAACCTCCTTGTTGAGGAAACCATTTTTAAAATAGTTTATTGTATCAACATCTTCTGTGACCTTATCAGCCCGATAAATATGACTGTTGTTGTTGTGATTAAACTCTGTATATTTCACTTTGAATAGATACTTTCTTCCAATAATTTGATTTAGCTCGTCTGGAAAGTATTGCTCAGTATCCATGCCCTGTTCCTCCATGATCTCCCATGCTGTTAGATTAGTCATCTTATGTACGTTGTTATCAAAAATAATAACTTGAGCAGAACCACTTTCGTCGAATATGCGGACAATGATCTTGAACCTTAAAATATAAACAAAGGTAAGTTACTATTATTTAATAATCAGTGGTCAAAGATATATGGTAATATATTTTAATAAAACATATTTTCTACTTGGATGCAACTGCATATGTTTCTCCATGCTTCTTGCAGTGCCACAGTTGTTGCCTGCTTCTTGAGCTTGTTGCCTTTGAAGCAATTGGCGTCACTCTGGTGCTACACGATTTGCATGCTGTATACGCCCAACCACTATCATACTGTATGCTATGCACCGTTGCATACACGACACAACATGAATCCTAAATTTGTAAGGAAATATTATCAATAAATTGTGTGTTATTAAAGAATAAGTTTGATTAATCGAAAGTTAGTCGAAATTCTAAATTAAACAACGATTTGGTTCAATTACCGGTTCAATGTTACGTATCATGCCTACCCATCGTTTTACACATCCTTGCATAAACTCGGTAGGTGTAACATCATGCGCGCCCTGATAAACCGGTTCAATTTGGAAACGGGACGCATCATATCCATCTTGTTGTTCATAACTGTATTATTTCAATGTATAAATTTTGATGTAACTTAAATCTCAAAATGCTATTATATGTTAAATTAAAATATCACCTTTCCCGGAAGGATAGTAATTGTGGTATATCCCTATTTATAAAAATCTTGGAACCAAATAAAGCGTTGTGAATTGCTGGCTTATCTGCGTCATGTATAAGATTAGTTAAATAATATTTATATACTTGTATGAGAATCTGAATAGAAAAATAGTGTGCAAAACGTACTATCCCAGTATTTAACTTTCCCAAGCATTAGTATAAAATCAACATGACCATGTTCCTCAAACCTTGCCTCGTAATCATTCCATAACAACGCCCAATTATCCCAAAATGTACAATCAACTCTGAAAGACCTGTATAATTTGGATAAAACACATGATCATATGTTTACATTATTTAATATTTAGTGCAATAAAATTTAAGATAATTCACTAACTCAGTGTCTTCAATAACAACGGATCTTCGTATTTTCCGACCTCTAGGATTATTCACTTCAACATTATTTCCAATAGCCACGATTGTTCCAATTACATCTATCAAATGAGTAGTATGGTTAGATGAGTCTGATTGATTAATTAACTTATTAAAAGCCATACAAAATATGTTTCAGAATAACACATACAAACACAATCTTGTTCTGATATTCATTATTTGTATCCAAAATACGTGTGAATGGCTCGTTAATGAAACCAATATAGTTATCATTAATATGTTCAACACGTGTAACGTCGGTCCCCTTGTAAAAGCTAATTTTCCATCTGTGTGGTAACAAAGGCAACCTACCACCATTCTCTGCTACTCCAAAATTTGATATAACGTAGCATTGACCTTCTTGCAGTAAAGTTTCAAATTTAAACATTAATTCTTTTTTAATGTAAACTTGAATTCGGTCGTCCTGTTCAAACAATTGAAACTATTAAAATGTTTACAAACAATGTATGGATATTTTTTTTTAAAACATACTGACAATATCTCTTCATCTTGTAAAACACATTCTAAACTATATGGATCGTGGGGTTCATTAGCTTTGTGAGGACGCCAGAGTGATATGCACCTTCCCCTAATCGCCATGTTTATAATCATAGGATCGACATCTTTAATTAAAGTTATTCTTCGTTCAACCACACCTGTTCCTGATAAATCGAACACATACTTCAGAGGATAGATTTATTCAAATCAATATATATACTAATTAATAATTAAATGCTAAACCTCGAGGGGC
Organism: Artemisia annua; assembly: GCA_014162995.1. Classification (NCBI taxonomy): domain Eukaryota; kingdom Viridiplantae; phylum Streptophyta; class Magnoliopsida; order Asterales; family Asteraceae; genus Artemisia; species Artemisia annua. Next base: position 102,330 of record LBNU01039531.1, read on the forward strand.
ATATCCAAATGCACGCGCGTTCATGCCGGAATGTTTTTGTTGATGCAACTACGTCCCTATAAAAACTCACTATATAATTAGTAAATAGTAGTAATTCATTAACCAAGTTACAGTGAGTCAAATACACGGGTTAATGAGAAAATAAAGTGTAGGAATACCATTGGTGGTAGATCTATTCATCACTGGGTTTTTGCTCTGAGATCCTTTTTTACCTATAAATGTATAAAGAATTTGAACGTTGCACGGCCTTTAATACATTACCAATATTATTATTAAACAATACATAATGTTAATGAATTAAAAAATTAAACCTGATGAGACAGATCCATAATATGAAGTATCAACATCATCTTATGCCATATATGCTGGTTGCTTTCCATAACCTTTATTCGGATGGTGATTAAATCCTATCAAGTTTAGAACATGTAATACGTAACAGCCGAATTAAAAGCACCATTTATACATGTTAATCAATTAAAATCATACCTTGTGAAGCAGCTGTAAAATTGTACATATTGCTCTTACTGCTTTTACTTTCAACCCTCATATTATATTTATGCTTTGACACGCTTCTTGCTGTATAGTTTCCTATAGCTGAACTGCCTGGAACATTTTTTTTGGGTATTCTGGATGCTGTTATCAAGACACGATATTATTCATGTGCTTTTAAATTATGATATTTAAATAAGCATAAACAATTTACTTGCACAACATTATGTCACATAGACAGTCATCATACTAGCAACAATCAAACTGTAAAAGAGCAATACCTTCTAGCTGACTCACTGGAGTGTCATTTGCAAATAAATTTGTATCTAATGTGGGCGATTTCTTTTCAGCAACATTAACTGAGGTAAATTAAAAAAAACATGTTTGTTAAATCATTGCATGATATCAGTAACACAAAAATTAATATTAACATGTGTGTAACAAAGATAATCAAAACACGATACCTTGAAACTGTCTTGAAGGTGCATCACTCTTTAACCTGGATGAATACATCATAGAGGTTTTATATCTACTACCCTTAACACCCTCTTGATAGTTGCATGGTGTATCACTTGCAAAGATAGTTGTCTTCGGTGCAGATGTTTGTTTTTTTAGAAGTGTCTACAAATGGAAATTTTTAGAAATTTATGACTTGATTAAATACATAACAAACTCATCAATTAATAGCAACAGTTGTATAACAAACTTGATTGGTAAATGTTGTTTACCAATTCTGACATTCGATTCTATTACTGGATGTGGAATACTTGAATCACTTTTATTGTTAACATCTGTGATTAAAATATGTTAACTTAATTGTATGATTAGAGAATACAAAATATTAAGTATAATTAGGTTTGCAAAACATACCTATCACTCTTTTTGATGGCCTCCCTTTACGTCTGATATTTAAATCATCTGGATTGTTAATCTCGATTGCTGAATTACTATTTTTTCCTGCAACCACTAAAAGGCGCAGTTAATAGCGATGGTAGACAATAGACATTGTCAGCATAAATAACAAATATGAACAAAACCAAATACCTTGTGACTGTCTTGTTGGTGTTTCACCTTCAAACATGGGCGGAATGGGCACCGTGATCGTATTGCTTTATGATCTTTTATTAATGCAACATAAATAAAAATTAATACCAACACATACAAACATGTCTACAAATAATATAATAAAATATTATTACATTGTCCATCTGTTGTTGGTGTGTCATCTTCATACATGGAGTGACTGCGCGTTTTTTTTCTTCTTCTCATCATCTTTAACAAATGTAAATCAAAAAATATATCAATACAAAAGTGCTTCCAGGGAAAATTATAATGACGCAATAAGTAACCATCTTACCTTTAGATTGTCTTGCAGGTGCTCCACTTCCATTTGTTGATGCCAATACTGATCTTGTTTTATTGTTGGGCCCTTTAACAACTATAAAATTAAAAATATATTTAAACTAAATACATTTAAACTAAATTGTTGAGTGGTAATAAAATCGAACCCTACTACTTTACTATTAAAAGCAAACACTAATACCTTGTGGACGAATTGCTGGTGTATCACCTTCAATATTGACAGACTCAATCTGTGTGTTTTGTTTTTTGGAACCTTTCAAAGTTGTAAACATTAACACATACGTATAACAAATACCTAAAATCTCAAAATACGTATATAAAATAATTAGCAATTCATATACCTGAAGTATTTTTTTTAAGATTTTCTTCCCCTGTGATGCAGTTTCTTGTGGCTGCTTCCCCTGTGATGCAGTTTCTTGTGGCTGCTTAAACCCTTAAAAATTTAAAACAACACGAATAAGAACATCAGTATAATAAATAAATATTACATCACAAATTTATGATGCCGAACAATACCTTGCAGAGAATTATCAGCAATTTTGCTTTTATTAGCATTAGAAAGCCGTAATGAATGCCTTTGTCGTTGCATCTTTTATTCTCCTTCTGAATATCGTTTGTTTGTTTGAAGATGAATGATCGAATTTGTATATATATACTGCAAAATTAGGTTAATAATATTGAGGATCATGCTCATCCAAAACTGTTTTAAATGTTTTAAAATATATCACAAAATCGTTTCTAAACTTATCACATAAAAAATCTTTCAATATACATTATAAATTAAGGGACATAATATTTTCCCTAAATTATTTGGTAACAAAATAAAAAAAATAATATAACAAAATCATTTCTAAACTTATCATGTTATCAATTTTTTTTTTAAAAAAATATATATATTTTAAACTTATCAAGGAATAAATATTACGTATAATGAATGAACCGGATATTGATAATATTGGATTTAGTTTGCTAAATCTTTAGCCATATATTTATTTTGTTTTCGGTTGTTGATCACAATCAATGGCTTGGCTCCATTGGTTAATACGATTTCATTGTATCCTAAACATGCAAGTTCGAATCTGACTATTGTCATTTTTTAAATCCGGATTTTAATATTTGAAAATTCAATAAATGATATAAAATGTCGCTTACGTGGCGTGCTTACATGGCATGTTGCTTATGTGGCGGTCTAGTGGCGTTGAGGTGGAGTTTTGAATGAATATGTGGCATTGATGACGTCATGTACATCCTGTTTTATATATATATATATATATATATATATATATATATATATATATATATATATATATATATATATATATATATATATATATATATATATATATATATATAGAGAGAGAGAGAGAGAGAGAGAGAGTGAGGATCACGTGCGGATATTCTTTTTTAGTGCGGACGTACGGATGAATCTTGGCCACCCATTTCAAATCTGATCTTGACTTTTTGTAAAAAAGTCAAGATCCAACGCAACTATCATGGTACCAATTGACCGTTAAAACGATTTTTTTTTTAATTTTTTTTCCTTTTGAGCGATCCTTACTATTGTTGTCTTCTTTATTTTTTTTTTATTTTTTCAGATTTTTCTGAGCACTTTTTGGTTTGTGATTATGAGTGCTACCGTGATATTAAAGATATTATGANGAATCTTGGCCACCCATTTCAAATCTGATCTTGACTTTTTGTAAAAAAGTCAAGATCCAACGCAACTATCATGGTACCAATTGACCGTTAAAACGATTTTTTTTTTAATTTTTTTTCCTTTTGAGCGATCCTTACTATTGTTGTCTTCTTTATTTTTTTATTTTTTTTTTTCAGATTTTTCTGAGCACTTTTTGGTTTGTGATTATGAGTGCTACCATGATATTAAAGATATTATGAAGGGTTTTATGATAGTTACGGTGATATTATAAAACCAACATGATATTAAGCTTTTTTACATGTAAAAATGAACCGTGATATTGAAAAAATTACTTTGATATTAGTAAAAAAACTTAATATCACTGTCTTTTTTATTACGATATTAAGAAAAGTTATGGCGATATAAAAAAAATTTAACTTTGATATTAAGAATGCAATCTTATCATGAAAATTAAAAGATATGTGTACCTTTTAGTCTTCAATCAAATCTTCTGCAAAGTCTTCAAAATGGTTGCATGATTTTATGGAAGCGGGTAGATTACCAAGTATTCCAAAGAGTGTTGAATTTATCTTGTTGGTCCCCATTGTCTCATGTGACCGAAGTTGTTTGGTCGGAACATGTTTTGTATTTGACTTGGGTGTATATATGGTGGAATCATTCCCCAAGGATTGAAGTTCCATATTTGATGATTGTTGTGAAAGTTTTGTCTATTTTTGCTTACTCTAGGTTGAGGAGTTTTAGACCTAGGATGAGAACTTATTGGTTTTCTAGGTGGTGGAGTTTTGGACCTTATTTTTGGTTTAAAAGGTTCGGCCTCGGGTTTTAAAGATGATTTACGAAAACTTTTTACTTCCTCATCACTAGCAATGGGTACTAATCTATCTTTTTTTTTGATCGAACTAATCTATCTTTCAAAAAAATGTATTTTGGTTTAGGTTTTAGTTCACTAGTTTCATCTTCAAATTTTACAGTTTTAGTTTCACTAGTTGACACTCTGGTTGAGTTGTATCCTAACCCGGTTTTATCTCCAGATATTCTTTGAATGCTAATTAGTTTCTTGAGTGATTTACTAATATTTTCAAATTTCTCAAGTTTATTAATTTCTTCCTTAAGTTGTTCATTCTCATTTTTAACAACTATACAATCTCTACATTCCATAATACTTTCTTTACCTTTTTCTAAGTTGTGTATCTTCATTTTTAATTCAATTATTTCATCTTTTAATTTGTTGTTAGTTTGTTTTAGTATATATTTAGCCATGACTTTTTGACCTACTTTGCATAATATACTATATTCGCTATCTAAATCTTTTTCATCTATGGATAGATTTTCATCGCTATAGTATTTGGTTTCGGAACATACCTCATTTGATGCCTTTGCCATGAGACAATTTTCTTCTCTTCTTGCCTCTTTTTCATCATTGTCACTATCGCTCCATGCTCCTCCTACAAATGCCTTGTGATTTTGACTTCTTGACAATTTCGGACACTCTCCAATAAGATGGTTTGGATCTCTACACTTGAAGCACTTCCTTTCACTTTTGCCATTCTTATCATCCTTGTTTTTTTGTGGTGTCTTTCTTTCATCATATGGTTGTCTAACGTATCTTCCTCGTCTTTTAAAGAATTTCTTGAAATCTCTCATAGCCATAGCATATTCTTCGTCATCGCTTTCGGACGTTGAGTATTCTTCGTCACTAGAATCCTTCTTTGCTTTTAATGCAATTGATTTGTTTTGCTCCCTTTTTCCTTTGACCATTTCGGAATCTTTCTTTATTATTACTTCATATACTTTCAAATTTCCAATTAGTTCATCAAGTTGTAGAGCTGATAAGTTCTTTGATTCTTCAATAGCCGTCACCTTAGCACGCCACTTCAGATGGAGAGCCCTAAGAAATTTCCTTACAAAATTCTTGCTTGAAAATTTTTCATCAAGTGCTTTTAGACTTGTGATGATTGTGTTAAATCTAGCAAAAGCATTATCTATCTATCGATTCCTCTTCCGGAATCGTAAATTGTTCATATTGTTGTACAAGAAGATCTATTTTATTATCTTTGACTTGACTATTACCTTGGTGAGTGATTAGTAAAGAATTCCAAATTTCTTTTGGGGTATTACACATAAAAATTCTTTCATATTCTTTGCGTGGTAACGCATTGTAAATCACCATTTTCCTCATTATTTTTAGCAAGTTTCTTTTTCAAATCATCGTTTTGTTTTTCAAAAGACACAAGTTCATCCTTTTTAGTTTCGGGATTATGTTGTAAAGGAAGAAAATCACCATTAGTAATAACATGCCAAAGATCTGGATCCTTTGATTTCACATAAGTTTCAAATCGATTTTTCCAATAGAAAAATCCATCACTTTCAAATAGTGGTGGTCTTTGCATAGATTTCCCTTCTAAATATTTTTCCGATTCCATAGATCGATTCAAGTTTTAAAATACAATATATTTTAAAAATCTTGTTTGACGTGGCTGTTGATACCAATTGTGGAAAACTAGAAGGGGGGGGGGTGTTGAATAGTTTTACATTCTTTTAAATTTATAAAAACAAGTTTGTTTTCAAACTTCGATTCTAGTTTATGTGAATTCAATACTTGCACTAAATGAACAATTGTTGAGTTTTTAACTAACTAAGAAAATATAATACAAGTATATAAGTAATGAAAAGATAGAGTTAGAAAGATCAAACCACAACACAAGGATTTATAGTGGTTCGGCTACAAGGTCACGTTCCTTGTTCCTACTCCACTCCCCGAGTCACCTACTCGAGAGTTTTCTTCACTATGTCAACAAACTCCCTTGTGGCGGAGAAACCTTACACAACTTTCACTTTCACCAATTTAATGACACAAAGCTAGATGTCGGGTTCTAATCCTAGCTAGAACCAATCTCACAACACTTCACGACTTCTACACTACTTGCACACACTACAACTTCTTCACTACTTCACACCACTTCACTACTTCTTCTTTTCTACACAACTTCTACTTCACCTAGATCTACTTATTACAAGCACAACACAACTTCACAAATGATTTACACAATATACAATACTAGTCTACAATACTTCTTAAACTTGATGTTGAAGGAGTATTCTTCTCTTGCACTTTGGATGAGGAAAGATGAGGAGGGATTGAATCACTTGAAACAAAGATTATTAATCTTATGATCAAAGGGTTTAGAAAGATGTTTAGAGAGGATTGGATCTGAAGAATTTAGTGAAAAAGGTGAGGAAAAATACCAGGTTTGAGATGGTATTTATAGGCAAAAGATTCTGACAACAGGAGCGTGCCGGCCCCCTTAAAATTAAGGGGGACCCCCCTTATAATTAAGGGGGCCGCTCTACTGTAACGGCCGGAATCTTTGTTTTTTCTGGGGAAAGTTTATTTGGTGAAAAACTAACTGATTTTGTTTAAAGAGTTGAATTCATATATTTAGTATGATTTAAACATTTTCCTTTATTACCGATAATGTTTTTTAAAAATAGATAATAAGTTTATTTAATTTTATAAACTTTGTAATAATTAAATAAATATCCCTTTGATCATAAAATGTATTAAGCACTTGTTTATTCATACCTTAAGTGATTTAATTGGATGAGATGATATAAACTTACTTAAGAACTTGTTTTGCGTTTAATGTTTTTACATTTTGTGATCGTCAAAACATAGAGATATCGAAAAATATAAATAACGTTTTTATGCATTATTTATATCAACAATTAACAATACATTTTAATCCTTCAATTTATAAAATACGCACTTCTGGTCCTTGGACCTATTTTATTCAAATTGCTACTGGTCATATGAGATTTACAAAAATACCCCATGAGTTTTAAAAATTTCGAAATAACCCCTCTTTGTTTTACAAATAAATCGGCTAAACAATAAAATACGCAAATCAAACCCTAGCTCCACCAATCATTAGCCACTCACTTTATAATCATTAAACTCATTTAATAATCAAGCCAAAACTAGAAAACCGTAACCCTAGTTCTCGCTCACTATTTTCTTTTTGTTTTCTTTCTCTTTTATAATCGGTAAACAATTAAAATCCACAAACAATTATTTAGGCCTCAAATAAATTATATAACATTTTTTTAGGTTATAATAACATGATATAAGTCCAGACAAAATCAGATTAAGAATTATAGAATTTTATCTTGATCGATTCGGGAATTTTATATAAATAGCATGTTTTATCTTATAAACATTCATACGACCAGAATATAATGCATGATTCGATTTGGTTAATTTTTACATGTTATAAATAAGTTATAGGATGATAGAAAAATACCCTTGAATGGATTTGGACGTTGGAATAGTGCTCACGAATTTCTTCCAATCGGTAAGGATAAAATACGAACAAAAATTCACCCCGCTTTAACCAGCCTTCTATAATTCGTCCCAATATTTTTCTGGGCTTCTTCTATCTTCATTTGACCCAGGAAAAATGATAATTTCCTTGGCAAAAGTTCAGAGTGCCCGAATGAAATTTTAAGGTGTTTTAGGGTTTTTAGAAGTGATTAATGGGGTAAATAAAAAGAACCGTGTATGTAAACATGGTATGGACCAATTTTCGGCCCTAATTGATTTATAAGATCAATTTCCTGATTTTTTACAAGTTTCCAAAATTATGTGGTGTTTATCTTGTTTTATTTTTAATTTAAATATAATTTATATACTTTTAAATATACATATTCGGCAATATCATTAGTTTAGGCGAAACAATTATTTTTCTAACTTTTATTATTATTATTATAATAATCACACAAAAATATTACATAGCATAAATTATTAATTTACAATTGTTTGTGATCGTACGATAATTGTTTTTGATTTAGGGCTTGTTTGGTAAACGTACACAATTCTTCAAAATTTCAAATTGGAGGGTATTTTGGTAACTTAAACATGGTATGAAAATGTGGGTTTTACAAATCGCCTGTCCACGGATTTGAGAGGGGCCAAGCCTTCCTCGTGTTGATTCTTTATAGCTCAGTCGACACACAACTCGCAAACCCACCACTCAAACAACACACAACAAAATTTATCTAATTCAAAAGAGAAAGCTGTGGTGGGAGTTGCATAGCCGATTCAGATTCAAGTTCTTTTAGTCTCCACTTCATTTTAATTCGAATTCTTTTGTTCATTTGTTACTGATTAATTTTGATATAAAGCTGGTTTGATTGTTGAAAACTTGTTGGGTTGGTTATTAAGAAATCGGATGACTAATTTTGTTTTTTGATCGATTAACGATAATGAGACCGATTTAGTTGATGTTAAAAATTAAACTTGTGTGGTATAATACTTATTGAAACCGAATGGCTTATTAGCTGGAAGTGGTGCTTAACTTATGAGTTGGCTTAATTGGTTATAAGTTATGCATAATATTGACTCTTACTTATTTTGGTTTATTAAAGAGCCTAGTCAAATGTATGTTTAATCTTGTTTTTATAAAAATGTTAGAAGGGTTAAATGGATTGCGTGTAAAATTGTTTTAGGTCAATTTTCTTGTGTTGTCGACCCACTGCTCCAACAGTGGTATGTCTTGGTTTTGGTCTTACACCTTGGCCACAAAAATAAGTAAGTTAAAAATGGGCTTGATGTAAAATAAGAAAGAAAAGAGTAGTAATCTTCGATTAATTTTTTTGGTTCATTGAATTAATAAGTCACATGTGAAGTAAGTCAGTTTTATCTTTGGTTTGATTTGGGTTTTGATGTGAGTCAAGCCAACATAAAAACTTTGATATATTCTTTTTCCTTCTTTTTGTTGCTCTACTGTCGAACATTACTCCAACCATAAGGAAAGGTGAATTTGGTTATAAGTTAAAAATATGGGTGCGTCTGGTTTTCTCTACTCACTGACTTTCTAAACCAAGGTACAAAATTGGGTTAACTTCTTAAGCAAGTGGGTTTGACTAAATTCATTTTGGGTAACTTAAAATTGATTGGGCTTATGTTGTGTCTTTTACGTTTGGGCCGAGTCGGTTGTTGGCCGAAGCCCACTTGATCCAAATAGGGTGCGTTCGATTTACATCTTTGCTCCGACTTTTCTCGCGACATAACTCCCGGCTTATTCGACTTATTTGACTCGACTTTTCCAACATCTTAAAAACTACGTAACACGTTTTTATAAATGGGTCTACTAAAACACAACCTATCTTAAAATTTAATATTTCTGTTTATCCTTAAAACTATAAGTTTAAGTTACAAAGCCAACTAATAAAAATATGAAAGTATTAAATAAAGGTTATGACTTAAACTTTCTTTTTAGATACTTTATGATTGTGATAAATATATATGTATATACACTTAGTTATATATACTTTTTACAATAATGTTTACATAATCCGTCAATGCTTAATGTTTATGTGACTACATTTCGTACGTCGTTTTTCGGTTATTGACAAACCAAAGACTTATTCATTTCAATACTTTTTATTATTTGTTCATGTATACTTAAGCACTTCCGAAAGCCAATGCTAGCCCATATTTACAAAACTATTATAAACTTAAATACTGCCACACAAGCAACAATGGTACAAGTATTTCTAAACTTAATCAAACTACGAGCTAAGACTTGCCATACTATTATATAGGTCGCGTGTCGGTACTGCGCACTCATATTACTTGACCTTACCCTATTCAGACGACTTTACTCGAGGTGAGTATACGGTAGCCCCCTTTTTACCGTTTTACTTATTTGGGGTGGAATGCATGAACTTAAACTTAAACTATATTGTTTGAACTCTTTGACATATTTTGAACCCTTTGACATATTTTGAACTCTTTTGACTTGACTGGACCTTTTAATTTGACTTGAACTTTTGAACTGGATTTAATTATGAATTTATGACTTGTTTTGAACTTGATGTACCGTACGTTCTTTACCTAAAGTCTCCCATGTTCGGAGCAGTCAAATTTAAGTCTCCCTTGTTTGGAGCAGTGCCGAGTCTCCCCTGTTCGGAGTAGTCTTGATTGATAGTATATAATAGTTGTTATGATGTACTGTCCGTACAAACAGTACATTCACATTGTTAGTCCCCGATTGGTTTGCCGTTCGCACTCCAATTTATACGTACCGTTCGTACGGCCTCCTTGTGTGGGGCAGTAGGTAGTATGGATAGAAGTTTTCTCTACTCACTGACTTTCTAAACCAAGGTACAAAATTGGGTTAACTTCTTAAGCAAGTGGGTTTGATTAAATTCATTTTGGGTAACTTAAAATTGATTGGGCTTATGTTGTGTCTTTTACGTTTGGGCCGAGTCGGCTGTTGGCCGAAGCCCACTTGATCCAAATAGGGTGCGTTCGATTTACATCTTTGCTCCGACTTTTCTCGTGACATAACTCCCGGTTTATTCGACTTATTTGACTCGACTTTTCCAACATCTTAAAAACTACGTAACACGTTTTTATAAATGGGTCTACTAAAACACAACATATCTTAAAATTTAATATTTCTGTTTATCCTTAAAACTATAAGTTTAAGTTACAAAGCCAACTAATAAAAATATGAATGTATTAAATAAAGGTTATGACTTAAACTTTCTTTTTAGATACTTTATGATTGTGATAAATATATATGTATATACACTTAGTTATATATACTTTTTACAATAATGTTTACATAATCCGTCAACGCTTAATGTTTATGTGACTACTTTTCGTACGTCGTCTTTCGGTTATTGACAAACCAAAGACTTATTCATTTCAATACTTTTTATTATTTGTTCATGTATACTTAAGCACTTCCGAAAGCCAATGCTAGCCCATATTTACAAAACTATTATAAACTTAAATACTGCCACACAAGCAACAATGGTACAAGTATTTCTAAACTTAATCAAACTACGAGCTAAGACTTGCCATACTATTATATAGGTCGCGTGTCGGTACTGCGCACTCATATTACTTGACCTTACCCTATTCAGACGACTTTACTCGAGGTGAGTATACGGTAGCCCCCTTTTTACCGTTTTACTTATTTGGGGTGGAATGCATGAACTTAAACTTAAACTATATTGTTTGAACTCTTTGACATATTTTGAACTCTTTTGACTTGACTTGACCTTTTAATTTGACTTGAACTTTTGAACTGGATTTAATTATGAATTTATGACTTGTTTTGAACTTGATGTACCGTACGTTCTTTACCTAAAGTCTCCCATGTTCGGAGCATTCAAATTTAAGTCTCCCTTGTTTGGAGCAGTGCCGAGTCTCCCCTGTTCGGAGTAGTCTTGATTGATAGTATATAATAGTTGTTATGATGTACTGTCCGTACAAACAGTACATTCACATTGTTAGTCCCCGATTGGTTTGCCGTTCGCACTCCAATTTATACGTACCGTTCGTACGGCCTCCTTGTGTGGGGCAGTAGGTAGTATGGATAGCGCTATTAGAGGTCGGCCAGCCTCTCGTTCCCCTGTCTACGGAATGCATATTATTTACTTTTGGGGCATTGCCGCATACTTTATTATATACGAGGCACCATCATTGTGTATTGTCTTTCTCAAAAGGTTTCTGTATTATTTAAAACCTGTGTACTCACCAACTATTTTCATAGTTGACCCGTTTTCTCATGCATTTCAGGTGATCGTTGATTAAGAAGTCTTTCGAATAAAGGAGTCGTCACGAGTCATCATTAGTCCTTATGTAACGAAATGCTATCTTTTGAAAACTAAACTTATGTTTTAATTGCCGAGGTCGGCTTGAATGACATTGTAATGTTTTACGTTTTCTTAAATTTTAATTATGGTATTGTACTATATCTCTTTGGCTATGTATATTGAATGTGTCGCACCTCGCGTTTCCGCCTTCGGCGGGGTGTGACAGATTGGTATCAGAGCCTAAGGTTATAGTGAATGCCGGTTTTTCTAATATAAAAATCGCAACTATAACCGAAATAAAGTTTTCTTAAAACGCCGAACATAATACGAGTTGACTAGTCCGAGTATTGCATCGTTACTCCTAAATTATGCATAGCCGGTACCCTATGCCTAATTCAGGAAGAATCATGCAGTGGAAGGAGTAGTAATCTGGGATTATGTTTGGTCGGGTCTTAAGAGTCTGATCACCTGGAATTGCATTAGTAGTGTGTGTATCCATAGCATGTTCGTCCGTCCACATTTATTTAGCGTACTTTATATATATTTTTATATATGCCTTCTCCCTTGCCACATTATATGTAAAACCTAAAATTTGCTAAATGTGTGAAATGAGCAAAATGCCCTTATAATTAAAAAACTAAATAAAAGCTTGAATAAAATATCAAATAAATCCCAAACACTTGGAAATAAGTAACATATGATAATATTATTTTTGTTGGAGCATTTGAGTTATTAGAAACTTATATAAAATGTATGGCACGCCTAAAGAGGTATTAGGGGTCCAAAATTATTTAAAAACTTGTACATAACTATTAAATAATTTACTTAAGATATTTTAAGAAAAATTGAAAATTCTGATTTGGTCTCCCCTTAACCCTTGAAGCTCGGCCAAAACCACCCCATATCACCCCTATAATTATTCCTATTTATCTCATAATATTTCATAGCAAAATAAAACCCTAAATCACCACAAAAACTCAAACCGGCGGCATAAACTTTTCCAGAGTCGTTTGCTATTTTTCTTGGGCTATTAAATTTTATAAGGTGGGAAAAATAGTGGTGAAGGTTGTGGAGTGATCAGGGTTCGTGGGCAATTGTTTTGTGTTCTGAATTTGGATTTAAGCCGAGAAGCAATAATTCATTCCTCCTTGTTCCATTCGATCCAAAGATTTTTTGTATTTTTGTATCACTCTTCTTATCACATATTATCTGTATAAAATGATAAAAATGATCCATGCATGCTAAATAAGGCTACACGAATTAAAGAAAACTAAAACCCTAAAATCTTGCAAAAACCCTAGATCGGCCATATTAATTTTTTGGTGCTTCGACATTATTTTTTTATGGTGTAATCATGTTAATATGACTCGTATAAATTTTTTTTACATTTATTTGAAGCATAGGTAAATTGTTTGTAATTGTTTTGTTTAGATCCGATCGTAAATAATTAAAATGGCGTGCGAATGGTTTAGGGTTAGGGTTTTGGTTATTATTTTGTGATAATAAATGGTGTAATGATTTTTTATCAATGATGGGAATGTTTGGAAAAATTTAGGGTTGGTGGTTATGATTTAATCATTTAGCCGATTGTGTTTTTAAAAAGTAAAGGGTGGTTTTTGTAATTTTCTAAACTTATGGGACATTTTTGTAACTTGTTTTGGACCAGGGGTAAATCGTACAAAATATAATATGGGGGTGTAGAGTGTTAATTTCGTAAATAAAAGGTTTAAATGTTAAATATATATAATTAGTAATTCAAATTGAAAATAAATAAAATAGAGGGGTGTATTTTGTAAATTCTAATCTTTGAAGGTGTTTTGTACATATTTTAATGTGAGGGATAAATTGTGTAAATTCGGGAAATTAAGGGGTTAATGTGCTAATATGAAATTGTTATGGTTATTTTGTAAATTAAATATATAATAAGGTTTTATTTGAAATTGATATTAAATAAAGGGTTTAAATGTAACATTTGTAAACTTGAGGGTTTGATATTGTTAAATTACGTATAATTTGTGTAAAATGTGAAAACTTGTGATGTTTACATAAATGACCCTCCTTAACTTTGGCATATTTGCATTTAAAACCCTAATATATGGAAAGTTATTCAATTAAACCCTAAACTTACCATGACTTGCTAAAAAATGAACCCTAAATACCATAATAATGTTTAACAAATGATTTAATTTGCATTTTGATTAAACCTATCTAATTTTGGAAACTTGCTAAAAATAGAAAGATTACTTAAAATGAGTAAACTTACTTAAAGTGGAAACTTACCATAAATGGAAAGGTTACCTAAAATCAGTTATCAGAATTATAAGAACCCTTTGTAATTATGACTTCTACTCCTTTAGGTGTGAAGAAGGAGTGATCCTGTCTTTTCCGTGTTTGCTATCCTATGTCTTTATTTGTTTAAGGTACAGATATTCTGACCTTTTCAGTAAAGGTTATCTCATGACTATTCCTTTCCTTTCGATCTTTCATTTGTTTAGGATTCCCTATGCCATTGCTATGATCCCCTTATTATTTGAACCTTTGATATATGAACCATTTACTATTTGAACTCTTACTATCTGAACCTTTGACACCTGAACCTTTGATATTTGAACTATTTGAATTGGACCTCTGATATATGAAACATTTGATATGAACCATATGATCTGAACTTTGATATATCTGGACATTTGATTTGATAATTTGATCTGAAACTTTTGACTTACCTTTGACCCATTCAGTATGACACCTGGGCTATTACTAGGCATGGGGTTTCCATGTCCGTAGCATTGATGCACCAATGTTATGACTCCTGTGTGGTCGACTGATTTACCACACTGTCCCTTTGATTGGTCTTGATGTGATTTGGGTAGGGGCGTATGGATGCATCCTAGATTTGATCTGTATTTGTATTTGTATTTTATATCTGATTTGGTGATTGATGTTTGCGTGAATGCACGTCCTTCACAACCCATTGAGGTAACCCCTCTGATTCATTTGACATTCTGAGGCCTCCCCTCTAGATTTCATTTGAGGCTACATTTGATTTGATTTGGTCTGATCTGGGCACGTGGTTGAAATACTGAATAACCTAAACCTAAACTTAACCTTTTACCTTTACTTTACCTTTATCTTTACCATTGTACCTTGTATGACTTCTAATATTTCTTTGTACCATATCTCTGATTCTGTTACCTATTTCATTTGTTTTTGTTATATATATCTGTTCACTGGGCTTTTTAAGCTCAGCCGCATTTCTTTTTCTTCCACGGCAGGTACTTAAGCTAGGAGCTAGGGTTTAGCTTTGGGGATTGAGAGCAATGTGTGGACTTACCCTTAGGCTTCTTAGCTTGGACTTTTGATACTTATCTTTTGATTTTGGATTATTTATGTACTATTGCTGGTTACTTTCATTTGGAACACTTGTATTGATAAGTTATGTTGACTTACTTCTTTTGGTTATTTATGTAAGACTTCCGTTGCTTTGTTATTGAATGCTTCTGATATGACACCATTTATTGTGATACATTTACCCTTGTCGGGTTGGGGTGTTACAATTTATGGTATCAGAGCCAGGTTCCGAAACCCTTAGAGCTTAGGCTATGACCTGTGAGGATTGGGTAGACACTAGGTTTCCTTCTGCATACTTTTCCTTTCGTACTTCATCTTTATTTGCTCTTGCTAATCGTTTTGTTAATCGTTCAGATGGTTAACACTCGTCGTAACGGACAGCCCAATGGAAGCTCTGATGATGATATTGAGATCCCTAATTTGGAAGCTATGGTTGCTGATGCTATAGCTAACATGTTACCGGGCCTTAACGCCAATGAGGTGGTTTCTCGGATCATCAACGATGTCCGTAATGGAGCGGGCTCTTCTGGAGGTGCTGGTGGTGGTGGTCGACCCACCACTATTAATGGTTGGCTTGAGAGTTTCAGTAAGCTTAAGCCTTTGTCATTCAGTTCGGCTGCTTCTCCTTAAGAGGCAGAGGATTGGATAACGCATGTGGAGAAAAATTTTGAAGTGTTGGGGTGCGGTGACGAGTTTAAGGCTCGTTTGGCTACCTTTAAATTATAAGGTGATGCGCTAAATTTGTGGAAAGCACACAAGCAAGGTAAAGGTGGGGGTGTTTATATGACTACTTGTACATGGGCTAAGTTCCGCAGCACCTTCTATAAGCGGTACTTTCCCGATTCTAAGCAACAACGGTTTGAAAGAGAGTATAACGCCATCCATCAGAAGGAGAATGAGAATTCAGGGGAATACATGCAGCGGTTTTTGAGGATTGCCAGTTTTGTCCGACCTATCGCTGGAGATGCTAGCCGTCAGGCTAAGCATTTTAAATGGGGACTGAAAGGTTGGGTATTGGATCGTCTCCTTAACACCGAGTTTGCGGATGTATCAGCTGTTAATGATGCAGCTCGCAACATTGAAATATTCCATGAGGGTTCCTGTACAACAAATGTAACCGTGATGATGACCGAATTCATCCTAGAGCTCAGGGTAATGATAACAAAGGGTATTCAGGCAGGGGTCATGATTCGAGGGGACAGATGGACAGGGGTTACGACCAGCGGGGTCAGTCAGGCAGAAAACTATGATTACAAACGTCAAGATACGAGGGGACAAGATAGCAAGTCTACTGGTAGGAACGGGAATGACCGTCAGGGTCAAGGTTATAATCAGCGTCAGTACCGAGATCAGCCAACTCGGGGTTCAAAGTCAGGTCGTACTACAGGTTCTTCGGTTCAGCAGAAGCTTGTTGAGGGTTCACAGTTGCCTTTACTTCCTCCTCTGCTTTGTCCCACTTGTAGTAAACCACATCCGGGTCCAGGTCACAGAATTACTGGTGCTTGTTTCAACTGCGGTTCCACCAACCACAGGGTGAAGTATTGCCCGAAGAGAAACCCCTCTGCACCAGTGAACACTATTACTTCGGGACAGGTTTTTACTACCACACGTGATCAGGCAGCTGGCACCTCAGGTACCAATACCGGCATTTAATATTTTGGAGATTTTAATACTTTCGTATTATTTGACACGGGTGCTACACACTCCATTATATCTACCACATTTGCTAAGAAACTAAAACTTACCCCAACACCATTAACAAATCATGTATCCATATCAACACCTATGAGAAACCATGATATCATTGATCATGAATTTGTTAATTGTCCTCTACGCTTTGATGATCGTGTTCGTCCAGCAAATCTGTTACCTCTTGATATGTTTGATTTTGATATAATCCTGGGCATGGATTGGCTGGCTTTTCATAAGGCTACCATTGACTGCCATGCTAGAAAGGTAATCTTTGGTGATCAGCATCATCCTGAATTTGTCTATCATGGCTCGCAACCTCTCAAATCCGTTAAGATCATTTCAGCTATGAAGGCTCGAACCTTAATTTCTCATGAATGCCAAGGTTTTCTTGCGTCTGTTAAGGACAAATCTTTGGAGAGTCTTAATATTGATAGCCTTCCTATTGTTTGAGATTTTGCTGATGTTTTTCTCGATCAACTTCCTGGTCTTCCTCCGGCCAGAGAAGTTGAATTTAGTATTGATTTGGTTCCAGGTGCCGAACCTATCTCTAAGGCTCCGTACCGTATGGCACCTGTTGAATTGAAGGAGTTAAAAGAGCAGTTGCAGGAATTGTTGGAGAATGGTTTTATTCGGCCTAGTGTTTCCCCGTGGGGAGCTCCTGTTCTATTTGTGAAGAAGAAGGACGGGAGTATGCGTTTGTGTATTGATTATCGCGAGCTTAATCGTATTACTATCCGTAATCGTTATCCTCTTCCGCGTATTGATGATTTGTTTGATGAACTTCAAGGGGCCAAATTCTTTTCCAAGATTGATTAGAGATCTGGTTATCACCAACTGCGTGTGAAGGAACAAGATGTTCCTAAGACCGCTTTCCGTACCAGATATGGCCACTACGAATTCCTGGTTATGCCCTTCGGTTTGACCAATGCTCCTGCAGTGTTTATAGATTTGATGAACCGGGTTTTCCACGAGTATCTTGATAAGTTTGTTATCGTTTTTATCGACGACATCTTGGTGTACTCTAAGTCGAAAGAAGAGCATGAGCAGCATCTACGAATTGTTTTGGGGATTTTGGGACCGCAGAAGTTGTACGCCAAACTTTTGAAGTGTAAGTTCTGGCTGGACCAAGTTGCTTTCCTTGGTCATATCGTGTCTGCAGATGGAATCACCATGGATCCTTCTAAGGTTGAGGCTATCACCAAGTGGCCAAGACCTACCACTGTGACTGAGGTTAGGAGTTTTTTGGGATTGGCTGGTTATTACAGGCGTTTTATTGAGGGATTTTCGAAGTTGGCCTTACCTTTGACTTAGTTGATGTGAAAGGGTGAGAAATTTGAATGGACGGATGAACGTGAGGCGAGTTTTGAGGAGTTGAAACGGAGATTGGTGTCCGCTCCCAATTTAACTTTACCATCTGGTTCTGGGGGCTTTCAGATTTACAGTGATGCATCAAAGAAAGGCTTGGGTTGTGTACTTATGCAGCACGGTAAGGTGATTGCCTATGCTTCGAGGCAATTGAAACCATATGAAGAAAACTATCCTACCCATGATCTTGAATTAGCTGCCGTTGTTTTTGCCTTGAAAATCTGGAGACATTACTTGTATGGTGAATCTTGTGATATCTTCACAGATCACAAGAGTCTCAAATGTATCTTTACCCAGAAGGAGCTTAACATGAGACAGAGGAGATAGTTAGAGCTTCTTAAAGATTATGACACGAATATCCAATATCACCCCGGCAAGGCAAATGTCGTTGCAGATGCTCTTAGTCGGAAATCTGGTATGATTGCTAGTTTGGAGATTGAATTCCGTATTCTCAATGACTTTGAGCGGTTGGATGTTGAGTTGTCTATACGAGGTCACGATGGATACTGGGCAAGTTTGAAGGTGGAATCAAACCTTATACTACGAATTAAGGAAGCTCAAAAGGACGATGGCGAACTTTGGGCTATAGTGCAAAATGTTGAAGAGGGTAAACAGTCTGAGCTTAGAGTTGATGATGACGGGGTTGTGTGGTTTGAGGATCGCCTTTATGTGCCAAATGATCCTGAATTACGTGAAGCAGTGTTGACTGAGGCTCATAGTTCCCATTCACTATTCATCCTGGTTCTACCAAGATGTATCGGGATCTTAAGCAACACTTCTGGTGGAATGATATGAAGCAGGACGTAGCTTTGTTTGTGGCTACGTGCATGACTCGTCAGCATGTCAAGATTGAACACCAGAGGGCTAGTTGATTGTTACAGCCTTTAGAGATTCCTGCTTGGAAATGGGATGAGATCTCCATGGATTTTGTTACTGGTCTGCCTTTGACTCGGAAAAGACATGATGCGATTTGGGTGGTTGTTGATCGGCTAACCAAGTCTGCTCATTTCTTACCTATTCGTATGGACTATCGTATTAGCAAATTGGCGGAGATTTTTCAGCAGGAAATTGTTAGATTGTATGGTACTCCTTCAGCTATTGTTTCCGATAGAGATCCGCGTTTCACTTCACGCTTTTGGAAAGGCCTACATAGAGCTTGGGGCGCTCGTCTTAAGTTTAGTACCGCTTTTCATCCTCAGACAGATGGTCAGTCAGAGAGGACCATTCAGACCTTGGAAGATATGTTAAGGGCTTGTGCTTTGGAATGGACCGGAAGTTGGGATGAGTATTTGTGCCTGGTGGAGTTTGCCTACAACAACAGTTGGCATGCTAGCATCAAGGCAGCACCGATTTGTTGGAATGAAGTGGGTGAACGTCTGATTGAGGGTCCTGAGATTATTGAGATTACGAATGAGAAGGTGGCGGTTGCTAAAGAAAAACTAAAAGAAGCTCAGGCTCGTCAGAAGAGTTATGCTGATAAGCATCGTCGTGATCTCAGGAATTTAATGTGGGTGATCGGGTATTTCTGAAGGTATCTCCGATTCGTGGTGTTAAGCGTTTTGGCATCAAGGGCAAGCTTAGTCCTCGATATATTGGTCCGTTTGAGATTTTGGAACGAATCGGAGAGGTTTCGTATCGTTTAGCTTTACCCCCTCAGCTGTCACATGTTCATAACGTTTTCCATGTATCTCTTCTAAGGGGATATAACTATCATCCTTTGCATGTGGCATCATATCCTTTTGATCATATCCGTCCTGATATGTCCTTGTCTGAAGAACCAGAAGCTATTTTAGATCGACAAGAAAGGCTCATGAGAAACAAGGTCATCCCGTTTGTAAAGATTCTTTGGAGACATTTATCAAATAAAGTAACATATCAAGTAACATTTATCAAATAAATTTGATAAATGTGTAAAATGACCAAAATGCCCTTATAATTAAAAAACTAAATAAAAGCTTGAATAAAATATCAAATAAATCCCAAACACTTGGAAATAAGTAACATATGATAAATATTATTTTTGTTGGAGCATTTGAGTTATTAGAAACTTATATAAAATATATGGCATGCCTAAAGAGGTATTAGGGGTCCAAAATTATTTAAAACTTGTACATAACTATTAAATAATTTACTTAAGATATTTTAAGAAATATTGAAAATTCTGATTTGGTCTCCCCTTAACCCTTGAAGCTCGGCCAAAACCACCCCATATCACCCCTATAATTATTCACATTTATCTCATAATATTTCACACCAAAATAAAACCCTAAATCACCACAAAAACTCAAATTGGCGGCATAAACTTTTCCAGAGTCGTTTTCTATTTTTCTTGGGCTATTTCTAAAGTTTATAAGGTGGGAAAAATAGTGGTGAAGGCTGTGGAGTGATCGGGGTTCGTGGGCAATTGTTTTGTGTCGTTTATTGTAGCCGAGAAGCAATAATTCATTCCTCCTTGCTCCATTTGATCCAAAGCTTTTGGGTATTTTGTATCACTCTTCTTATCATATATTATCTGTATAAAATGATAAAAATGATCCATGCATGTTAAATAAGGCTACACAAATTAAAGAAAACTAAAACCCTAACATCTTACAAAAAACCTAGATTGGCCATATTATTTTTTTGGTGCTTCGACATTAATTTTGTGCGGTGTAATCATGTTAATATGACTCTTATAAAATATTTTTACATTTATTTGAAGCCTAGGTAAATCGTTTGTAATTGTTTTGTTTAGATCCAATCGTAAATAATTAAAATGGTGTGCGAATGGTTTATGGTTAGGGTTTTGGTTATTATTTTGTGATAATAAATGATATAATGATTGTTTATTAATGATGGGAATGTTTGGAAAAATTTAGGGTTGGTGGTTATGATTTAATCATTTAGCCGATTGTGTTTTTAAAAAGTAAAGGGTGGTTTTTGTAATTTTCTAAACATATGGGACATTTTTGTAACTTGTTTTGGACCAGGGGTAAATCATACAAAATATAATATGGGGGTGTAGAGCGTTAATTTCGCAAATAAAAGGTTTAAATGTTAAATATATATAATTAGTAATTCGAATTGAAAATAAATAAAATAGAGGGGTGTATTTTGTAAATTCTAATCATTGAAGGTGTTTTGTACATATTTTAATGTGAGGGATAAATTGTGTAAATTCTGGAAATTAAGGGGTTAATGTGCTAATATGAAATTGTTATGGTTATTTTTTAAATTAAATATATAATAAGGTTTTATTTGAAATTAATATTAAATAAAGGGTTTAAATGTAACATTTGTAAACTTGAGGGTTTGATATTGTTAACTTACGTATAATTTGTGTAAAATGTGAAAACTTGTGATGTTTACATAAATGACCCTTAACTTTGGCATATTTGCATTTAAAACCCTAATATATGGAAAGTTATTCAATTAAACCCTAAACTTACCATGACTTGCTAAAATGAACCCTAAATTACATAATAATGTTTAACAAATGATTTAACTTGCATTTTGATATTAAACCTTGTTAGTGAATAATTAGGCTTGAGCCCGGTTTGTGGATTTTGAGAATTAGGGTTTTACCATTATAAATAATGGTCATTAATAAAGTATTACCTACGGGTTTATCATTATCTTACATGGTATCAGCCATTAAGATCCATGAAACCCTAATCTTTCCGCCTTTTTAATCTTCCGCTGCTGCCTCCGGCCGCCGGCCACACGCCGGAGGTTCGGAGGGCTCCTTTTAAACCTTAAACCCTATCCCAAATTCTCTGCCGTCACTTTTCCATTAACAGAAACACGCATCTCAAACACAAACCAAGAAACAAATCAAAGAGGGTACTGTAACCTTCTCTTGATAACATCGATGGGTTGTGCACATGATGCTTCCATTATCCCACCTATGAAACCCGATAACGCTTTTACATACGCTGTGATTCACGTTGTTGTTGCTGTTGTTGGTTTTGTTTTGGGACAAAGAAACAAGAGACGAATTTTATATTGATCTGCTTCTTGTTTGGTTGTTGGCTGCTTGTTGAAAGATTAAAAAAAGTTGTGTGACTGCATCTGTGTAAAGCGGTTTTGGGGCTTTGGGCTAGACAAGTTTCCATCTGTGTTTTGGTTTTCTAATATTCAAGAGTTGGTCAAAGTTAGTGGTTTTATTAGGATTTACTGTTTATTATTATTATTATTATTTTGTTTATTGTTGAAATATATATATATATATATATATATATATATATATATATATATATATATATATATATATATATATATATATATATATATATATATATATATATATATATATATATATATATATATATATATATATAGAGAGAGAGAGTTGTATTATTGTTCTTTTGTTAGTCGATTGTTTGTGCGGCTTTGTTGCCAGTCGATTAAAGTTGACCGTTGGTACCAGTCCCTAAAGTCGACCGTTGGTACGGTTTTGTTACGAGTCGACTAAAGTTATGCTCTTATTACGTTAATGTTTTGTTTTTCTTTTCTTTTTTAGTTTACTACTCCAGTTCGAGCTTTCGCGATTTCGCCGCTCAAACTGCGGGGGAGTGTTAGTGAATCATTAGGCCCGAGCCCGGTTTGTGGGTTTTGGGAATTAGGGTTTTACCATTATAAATAATGGTCATTAATAAAGTATTACCTACGGGTTTATCATTATCTTACAGAAAGGGCTTTCACTGACATACCGAAGTACATCAACGATTAGGTGAGTTGCTGGAGATCACCCCACGACTGTAGATCGTTTTGGTACACCACCGCAAACACTAAGCGTAATCCATGAGAGATTACGGAAGTGACCTGCTTTCAGGGCCGTTTGATGTTAACCCTGGCAGGAATTTCCACTCAATCACTGGGAAATACATATGTATATTCCCTCATAAGTGTTCTTGGAGATTGCTAAGATCTGTGTAGGACTCAAAATATTACAGCCGGTGTCCTTAATGTTGAACAACCAGTGTAGAAGTATCAAGCGTTCCTATGAGATCTTTTGATGCATCTCGTGGCTCTAGACTCGATAAGTGCATTATTTGGTTGTCAGAGACTGGAGCGGCGTCTGCTGTTTCAATATCAACATAGTTCGTAATGAGCGGTCGATAGATTATGCAGGGTTCCCCATGAGAATGAAACAAGCTCTTTTGAGAGAACTTTAGTGGTTAGGAGGTTTAGTGCAGTGCGTCACTGGGTCCATGACGTCTTATCTTCAATATTGATGTTTCCTTAGTAACAATCAGTAGCATATGAATTGAACCCGGTTTCTGCCCTAAGGTTGAATAATGGGAGGGCTATTTCTTTTCACCCTTTCTCATTTCATTTCTTTTTAATTCTTCAACCCCTTCTTTCTTCTTTCTAATTTATCTCCTTTTTTCATAATCATACCTAAGGACTTTCTAATACTATCTATTCGGCATTGTCCTTGGGTAGATCCCTCCGGTTCTGGCGGATCATAGGACGGTTTTCCTAACCTTAGCCACCTTATAACTTCATGACTATCCCATGTTGCCATCAACCAAAACCAAATCATTGAAAATTCTCTCAAAGTGTTTATAATTAAGAAACACATTTTGCACACACTTTGAAAGTTTTATAATTTTCAAATGCTCCCCCTTAACATGTGCTCATAGGTTTTCGATAGAAATTTGCACATGTCGGGGTGAGTTGCACTTTTGAATTGATCCACTCTCAATAGACATATACGCTAGGGACACGTTTACGTTGCTTAATTAAAGGGATCCATTATCAGGTTTTAGGTGATAACTAGCCCTAATAACTAACTTGAAGTTTTTAACATTCCTTAAAAAGGAAGTTAGACCCGTCAAAGTATAGATCTAAGAAGAGCTTCTCGAAACGGTACTTTCTACTTGGATAAATCCTTTCGAATTCTAACGTTTGTGTTTTGTCAATTAATGAGTCAAATCTGAGCCACGCTCAATATGTGCATTGGTTCAATTTAAAAATTACAAAAAATTTAGCTCATATGGGAGAGCGTACATTTTAGTCCAAAAGCATCACATTTTATATCAGATTTCACATTTGAATCACATTCTCTCCCCCGATCAAAAAATTTCAAATCATTTGAGATTTTGTGATCCCAATTGATTTAAATGAGTTTAGAAATATGGGAGAAAATGTGGTTAGATTTTAAGATGTACTGATTTTTGAGACACTTTTTCACTGCTGCTGGTGCACAAAGTTTTTATAGGTGCAGAAATTTTGAGCAAATACGCTCCCCCTCAATTAATGACCCGTTTTCTATTTAAAGGGCTGTAGTCATTAAATTGAGCGGCAAGGTATTTGTGAAAATTTAAGTCCAATAGCCACCTTGTAAACCACAAAAACTCTCTTGAAGAATCATAGATGAGAGAGATTTTGGGATGAAAGAAGACTTCTCTTCTTTTTTCAAGAAATGATGCACTGAAGCGTACATCATTTCGAAGAAACATGGATATAAAGTAATCCATGCCCGAGTGAACTTCACCCGGTGAGAGGAACAACCGTCTTTTTGGTGACGTGTTTTCCTCATTCTGAAAACCGAGTTTCTATCTTAAGTAATAGCAAACCATAATTTTACGAACGGGCTACNTGCTGTTTCAATATCAACATAGTTCGTAATGAGCGGTCGATAGATTATGCAGGGTTCCCCGTGAGAATGAAACAAGCTCTTTTGAGAGAACTTGAGTGGTTAGGAGGTTTAGTGCAGTGCGTCACTGGGTCCATGACGTCTTATCTTCAATACTGATGTTTCCTTAGTAACAATCAGTAGCATATGAATTGAACCCGGTTTCTGCCCTAAGGTTGAATAATGGGAGGGCTATTTCTTTTCACCCTTTCTCATTTCATTTCTTTTTAATTCTTCAACCCCTTCTTTCTTCTTTCTAATTTCTCTCCTTTTTTCATAATCATACCTAAGGACTTTCTAATACTATCTATTCGGCATTGTCCTTGGGTAGATCCCTCCGGTTCTGGCGGATCATAGGACGGTTTTCCTAACCTTAGCCACCTTATAACTTCATGACTATCCCATGTTGCCATCAACCAAATCATTGAAAATTCTCTCAAAGTGTTTATAATTAAGAAACACATTTTGCACACACTTTGAGAGTTTTATAATTTTCAAATTCTCCCCCTTAACATGTGCTCATAGGTTTTCGATAGAAATTTGCACATGTCGGGGTGAGTTGCACTTTTGAATTGATCCACTCTCAATAGACATATACGCTAGGGACACGTTTACGTTGCTTAATTAAAGGGATCCATTATCAGCTTTTAGGTGATAACTAGCTCTAATAACTAACTTGAAGTTTTTAACATTCCTTAAAAAGAAAGTTAGACCCGTCAAAGTATAGATCTAAGAAGAGCTTCTCGAAACGGTACTTTCTACTTGGATAAATCCTTTCGAATTCTAACGTTTGTGTTTTGTCAATTCATGAGTCAAATCTGAGCCACACTCAAAAGAGATGCCATAACTTTTTATTCATCACAAACCATTTTGCTCCCCCTCAATATGTGCATTGGTTCAATTTAAAAATTACAAAAAATTTAGCTCATATGGTAGAGCGTACATTTTAGTCCAAAAGCATCACATTTTATATCAGATTTCACATTTGAATCACATTCTCTCCCCCGATCAAAAAATTTCAAATCATTTGAGATTTTGTGATCCCAATTGATTTAAATGAGTTTAGAAATATGGGAGAAAATGTGGTTAGATTTTAAGATGTACTGATTTTTGAGATACTTTTTCACTGCTGCTGGTGCACAAAGTTTTTATAGGTGCAGAAATTTTGAGCAAATACGCTCCCCCTCAATTAATGACCCGTTTTCTATTTAAAGAGCTGTAGTCATTAAATTGAGCGGCAAGGTATTTGTGAAAATTTAAGTCCAATAGCCACCTTGTAAACCACAAAAACTCTCTTGAAGAATCATAGATGAGAGAGATTTTGGGATGAAAGAAGACTTCTCTTCTTTTTTCAAGAAATGATGCACTGAAGCGTACATCATTTCGAAGAAACATGGATATAAAGTAATCCATGCCCGAGTGAACTTCACCCGGTGAGAGGAACAACCGTCTTTTTGGCGACGTGTTTTCCTCATTCTGAAAACCGGGTTTCTATCTTAAGTAATAGCAAACCATAATTTTACGAACGGGTTACAGTCTGAAATAACTGCAAGCCATTTAGGCATGTTTTGAAAACATTTTGAACTTCTGTTCGAACTTCATTTAAAGACCTGTGTCATTATTAAATGACATTTCTAGGACCGTAAATGTTATCGATGCCAGAAGACATGCCTTAAAAAAACAAACTATTTTTGGTATTTTCTAATTTTTTGATTTTTATGATTTTTGAAGATTTTATAATTTTCTATTTACAATTTTTGAAAAGAAAATTATGTACAGAATGGAGTGTACGCTTGGTTTTAAAGAATGGTTTAGCGATGCACTTTCCTTACATTGAATTCCAACGAGGACTGAAAACCAGTGTTTCATTTTGAAATAACACTCGTGGAATCCATGGAGATTTAAAACTCTTTTTCCGTTGAAAAGTTGATTGAGAAACCCGGTGTTTCTCTTGGAGTTTTAAAATCTGAAAAAGAAGATTTCCCTCTAAAGTTGAACCACATGGGTTCTTTTTGAAGATTCGTTTTTGTGATAAATGGAAATCTTCCGGCATTAGAGATGTTGAAAGCAGAGTCATTCTTATAATGCATCAAAAGCATTTTAGATTTTGAAAATTTGAAAGAATTTGAGCGACTTCGCTTTGGTCTCCACAATTGCTTTACCGGTGTAAAACGACAGTGTAGAGTTTGAGAAACATGTTTCACATCTTTTAAATCCAGTTTCAAGTATGGCCTTTTGACACATTTAATCCTCCTCAAAGTACGTTTCATAATAACCATTTTGATAATAGTTGAAATTTTTGACGAAACATATCTTGACTTTAAATGACATGTACATGCTCACAGAAAAAATGCATCATGTAGAAACAAGCATACATATGAATCAACACCTCATTTTAAATCAACCAAAATGCACAGAGTTCACAAAAAAAAACACACATGATCACAGATTAATTCATTCTTTCACTTGAAATTTTCCGACTCTTATCATGATTTAGGATTATGATTTTGTAACTTTGCACGCATGCAAGCATCATAAAGCATGAATATTGTTTAGCAAAACGACCTAGTAATAGCAGCAAAGAACATCGACATTTTAAGCCCTAAATCTCATGATTTCAACCTATGTTGTTTCTAATCAAGCAAGCACTTAAACAAGCATTCATTAGTGTTCTCTAAGGCAATATGAACTAATTAATTAGACTAAAACACATCACAGAGAGATGCTCCAATCGATAATTACATAAACCTTAGTTTCTTATTATGCCTTTTTGACCGTTGAGCTCATTTAAAACATTTTTGTAACAATTAATCAACAACCAATTAGAAACCCATAATCGTGGAAAATAATCGAGGATAAAAAATCATTAGTCTGTATTGTTGAGGTTTTTCATGAAGAATTATGATAAGGTGTGCCAACTTCATGATGTTGTGAAAATTTTATCCCCTTCAAAACATGTTCCATTTTGACGGTGCAGAGCAATATTCGTTTTAATGGAGGAACATATTTTCGAAGATAAGAAGTTTGCACACGGAGAAAGAAGATTCTTTTTGTGTTTTTGAAAAATTTGTTATATGTTTTACTTTATTTTTGTTTTGAAAAAGATATTAAAAAAATAAAATTATGGTTTAAGATATGTGTAAGATATATTATTCAATTTAAGAAGATGATGACGTAAATACCAAAGTGAGAATATCGTTTAGCAACATCTCTTAAACTTTCACCACCAAAGCTTTCGAGGCACACGAATTATAGTCTGAACTTGTGGTTGCCATGATGTAATCTTAAACGGGATTTTACAACTCTTGTGACTTAAACCGAGAGATCGATTCTCTCCTGGGATTTTACTAAAGTAAACAAAAGAAACTGAAAGATGTAATATGCGAGTTAGGCTTAGAGTGAGATCTTAGATAAGTCACAATTAGCACTAGGTGTCAAGTCGCGACAAGTCAAGTTACAATAGATCCGATCGTAATAAGACAAGTCGTAAAGATTAACCCACAACGTCAAATTGCAATCAGACTAATCGAAACGACTTAAGTCACAACAATTCACCAAACACCAATAGTTAACAAATCACTAGAATCTCACATCTGAGTTAATCGCTAGACACCACCAAATCACTAAATTATAGCCTCCTCAATGCAAAGCTTTGGTAGCTTCCCCTTAAAACGAAAATCATCTTCATGAGATCACTTCTCCCATGTAGTAGAAGTGATGCAAACAACCTCATTGTATGAAGCTAAAAACCCAAAGAAACCGATAACACCGAAGTAACAAGGTGAACCACTGATCATCTTTGCGGTTATCAATCCCGGAATAAATGATTAAGCCCGATCACATGACCTTGTTGTGCGTCCCCGACGTACACATTTCTCTGTGGTTTTGAGCAATTGTCTATTCAGGGGAACAAGATATCATCATCTTCATTTCATCGCATGCTTTCCAGTTATCTTTCACATAGTAAATAAGCCCATAGTGTACACATGTTCCCAACAAAAGTCAAAACGATGACACCAAAGTAACAGGTTGAAGCACTGATCATCTCTGCGGTTATCAACACCGGAATAGATGATTAAGTCCGATCACGTGAACCTATTGTGCATCCCTGATGTACACATTTCTCCCTCCAGATGGTTCCAATTACTCATAATCATCATANATGATGTTGTGAAAATTTTATCCCCTTCAAAACATGTTCCAATTTGCCGGTGCAGAGCAATATTCGTTTTAATGGAGGAACATATTTTCGAAGATAAGAAGTTTGCACACGGAGAAAGAAGATTCTTTTTGTGTTTTTGAAAAATTTGTTATATGTTTTACTTTATTTTTGTTTTGAAAAAGATATTAAAAAAATAAAATTATGGTTTAAGATATGTGTAAGATATATTATTCAATTTAAGAAGATGATGACGTGAATACCAAAGTGAGAATATCGTTTAGCATGTTGTAGAAGTCTATAGTCAACATCTCTTAAACTTTCACCACCAAAGCTTTCGAGGCACACGAATTATAGTCTGAACTTGTGGTTGCCATGATGTAATCTTAAACGGGATTTTACAACTCTTGTGACTTAAACCGAGAGATCGATTCTCTCCTGGGATTTTACTAAAGTAAACAAAAGAAACCGAAAGATGTAATATGCGAGTTAGGCTTAGAGTGAGATCTTAGATAAGTCACAATTAGCATTAGGTGTCAAGTCGCGACAAGTCAAGTTACAATAGATCCGATCGTAATAAGACAAGTCGTAAAGATTAACCCACAACGTCAAATTGCAATAAGACTAATCGAAACGACTTAAGTCACAACAATTCAACAAACACCAATAGTTAACAAATCACTAGAATCTCACATCTGAGTTAATCGCTAGACACCACCAAATCACTAAATTATAGCCTCCTCAATGCAAAGCTTTGGTAGCTTCCCCTTAAACCGAAAATCATCTTCATGAGATCACTTCTCCCATGTAGTAGAAGTGATGCAAACAACCTCATTGTATAAAGCTAAAAACCCAAAGAAACCGATAACACCGAAGTAACAAGGTGAACCACTGATCATCTCTGCGGTTATCAATCCCGGAATAAATGATTAAGCCCGATCACATAACCTTGTTGTGCGTCCCCGACGTACACATTTCTCTGTGGTTTTGAGCAATTGTCTATTCAGGGGAACAAGATATCATCATCTTCATTTCATCGCACGCTTTCCAGTTATCTTTCACATAGTAAATAAGCCCATAGTGTACACATGTTCCCAACAAAAGTCAAAACGATGACACCAAAGTAACAGGTTGAAGCACTGATCATCTCTGCGGTTATCAACACTGGAATAGATGATTAAGTCCGATCACGTGAACCTGTTGTGCATCCCTGATGTACACATTTCTCCCTCCAGATGGTTCCAATTACTCATAATCAGCATAATATTGTGTACATGAAGCATTAACTAGAAGCAGTTTACCATAAACCATATCAGCTCGTATGAAGATGTCGATAAGCAGTATCATCTCACTCTCGCTCCAAATATTCCTCTCACGTTTCTTCCCACTGAAAGTTGAAGTAATGCATGCCACAAGTTATCAAGAGACCGCTTCCCCCACGTAGTTGGAATAATACACTAAATGCCATGAGTCAAGACACTGATTATCTCTGCGGTTATGACATATGTCTTCCCGGAATTTCTTCAATTAAGAAGTATAAAGCTCATCACGTGTGCTCGTTGAGCGTTCAGATGTATGTCTCCTTCCCCCTTGTAGGATTTGATACCTCAGAATCAGCATCACATTACACTTGAAATCATAAGAGAAGAACAACATTGGCTTAAATGTTTCTGGTGAGAATCATGCTTCAAAAACTCTCTAATGACTATCATTATCAACCCTTCTATTCAGTCGTCTATTGCTATGACCACTTTGTGAAGTAAACCCGATATTCCCAACTTAAAAATGAAGTAGAATTCCCCGTTCTTGTGACTTAAGCCTGCACTAGTGTATGACAAAGAGCGGTGTAGAGAGTTCATGCGACATCGAATCCCTAAGTACTCTATACTTTTCAACCAACCAACCATCAAGTATAAGACGCACATCACCTCTTGATTATCGACAACTTCGTGTGAGTTGTTATACTCCTTAAAGTTATAGTTATTTTGTGGTAATAGAAATGAAGAATTACAAAAAATAACTAGATATCCAAGTCTTCGTCATTGTAGAGGTTAAAAGCTCAAACAAGGATCTCAAAGAATCTTCATATAACCAACACCGATATCTTCAGATACTAAGTATATGCACTCGTGAAATTTTACTTCAATCACAAATGAATAATACCAAATAAACGCCGTGATCACTTGACATTCCATGTCCAAATCCTTAGCCGTTTTGACGTTTAGCCAACATTTCCATTATGTTCTTATGGTTGATTTACAAAGTGCACATTGGAGGGAACAACAAACCAAAAAAAACGGAAAATTATTCATGTGTGCAACTTCAATAACATGATAGTCATCATCAACACCTTGAGGAGTAACTCATAACCATTCTTCAACTTCATCAACATGTAGTATATTCATACTTCTCCCCCTCAAAAATTGCATACGATGTTTGCCATTTTTGATTGAGTAGCAAGTGAATAAGAATACCATCAATCATGTAGTTTATTTACACTTCTCCCCCTCAAAAATTGCATAAGAAGTTTGCCATTTTGATTATGTGAATAAGAATACAATCAATCATGTAGCTTATTCACCCTTCTCTCCCTCAAAATTGCAAACAAGGTTGCCATTTTTGATTGAGCAAGTGAATACGAATTCGATCAAAGACGAGTAGATCCACTTGATGAATGAACGAACATGGAGATATGATGAAGCATGTAGTTGAGAATGATCAGGAATAAGAAGATTTCTCTTCTTCCGAAGATAAGGCGCACTGAATCGTACACCTTTCTTTTCTTTGATGAACGGGGCCTGAAGTGTTGTCAACAGACGCCATTATGTTGACTTTAAGGATCGAGGCTTGAACTGAGGTGTTCAAACGTCATAGTCGTTGAAGAACGTGGCCTGAACTAATGTGAACAGACGTCATATAATGAAGAATGAGGCCTAAACTGATGTATTCAGACGTCATAATGATGAAATTGAGGACCGAGGCTTGAACTGCGGTGTTCAAACATCATTGTCGTTAAAGAACGAGGCCTAATCTGATGTGATCAAACGTCATAACCGGTGAATAATGAGGCCTGAACTGATGTGAACAGACGTCATAATGTACACATACATCAACATTGACTTTCTACACCTCCTGAAGCAGGAGATATGCTTGCTTTAGGCCTCCAGACTTTGAGTCTTTTCATGTAGTGAATGATCGATGTAGCTGCAACTGAGTAAGGACTACCTGCACTAACATTACAAACTTGATTGCATATATATGGGTTAGTGACAAGAGTATCCAAACCCTTGGGGGTTTCACGGTCAACCATGGCATTGCCATTAGTAAGCACCTTTCTGGTAGGTATCCACTTAAGTCCAACATACTTAAAAGTTCTACCAGTTGGAATCCACTTATGGCAAGGTCTAGGATTACTAAGCTTCTTATGCGTAGTGGAAGGCTTATCGATATTCCTTGTCACCAAAGATTTAGCAGTTTGTATCCACCTAGGAGAAGTTTTAGGTTTCTTTTGCTTCTTATGCATTGTGAATGACTTATTGTAGATCCTAGACTTAACAAGTTTATCCTTAGCCGTGTTCCTCAATACACAAGAAGGCACCATACAAGGTTGTGAACCTAAGATTCCATCCTTATGAAGTAGTGCCATTTTCCTAGCTTTTTTTAGATCATTGTTCTTATCCAAGTCATTCATATTATAAGAATTTTGAATCTTAATGCTTGGTTTTGACTTTGTTTTCGAACTAATCCTAGAGGAGCTGGGAGAAAAAGTAGCTACATGTTGAGGTTTAGCAGAACTAGAAGCGATAATCTTAGGCAAATAATGTGGAGTGACTAGTTTTGTCAAAACTTGTTCCGCATCAACTTGGGAGGCAAACCGAGTTTTTGAAAATTTTGGTCGTTCAGATCTAAACGCAGTCGGTTGTCTAACAACTGATTGGTTTCTATTCGATTGTGAAACAGGTTTCCCCAAGATTGATGGTTTTGCAAACTTAGTGTTCACACTATTTCCTGTTGCTTTTCTAAGCTCATTTTTTAATGCTGTAATTGTGAAACCCTTTTCCTGAAGTCGAGCCTTGAATTCAACATTTTTGCCAATCAAAGAGGTTGTTTGTTCTATTGTCTTAGTTCTTGTTTCTTTGATTGACTCATTAAGATTTTTACAATGCTTTTTCAAAGACTCATTTTGCAAAAGTAATTCAACCACTTTTTATTCAAAATTACTAGTTGCAACAACATCACTATATTGTTTAGCCTTAACTTCATTACACATATTACACATCTCAGTAATACGTTTTTTCAGGTTGTTGATTGTCAAGTCCTTGGTTTCTAGCTGAGCTTTCAAATCATTAATCATAAAGAATTCATAGAAATCAGGAAGTTCCGGATCTTTACATGGTTGGTTAATATGAAAATTTTCTTCCTTTTGTTGCATTGTGATTTCAAGTGAAATACAATGTTTTTCAAGTTGTAAAAATCTGTTTGAAAGTTCATTAAAAACTTTTTTATCAACCATATCATTTGATTTAAAAAGCCCATCTGTTAACAAAGAACTTGATTCATCATCATGTTCAGCATCCTGATCACTTTCTCCCCCTTTATGATTCATATTTGTTGAGGCAGAAATGATATTGCTATCAGTCTTTTCCAACAAATATGTGTCATAATGGGCATAACTTGATGTTCAGTTAGGGGTTCCNAAGAAGGCACCATACGAGGTTGTGAACCTAAGATTCCATCCTTATGAAGTAGTGCCATTTTCATAGCCTTTTTTAGATCATTGTTCTTATCCAAGTCATTCATATTATAAGAATTTTGAATCTTAATGCTTGGTTTTGACTCTGTTTTCGAACTAATCCTAGAGGAGCTGGGAGAAAAAGTAGCTACATGTTGAGGTTTAGCAGAACTAGAAGCGATAATCTTAGGCAAATAATGTGGAGTGACTAGTTTTGTGAAAACTTGTTCCGCATCAACTTGGGAGGCAAACCGAGTTTTTGAAAATTTTGGTCGTTCAGATCTAAACGCAGTCGGTTGTCTAACAACTGATTGGTTTCTATTCGATTGTGAAACAGGTTTCCCCAAGATTGATGGTTTTGCAAACTTAGTGTTCACACTATTTCCTGTTGCTTTTCTAAGCTCATTTTTTAATGCTGTAATTGTGAAACCCTTTTCATGAAGTCGAGCCTTGAATTCAACATTGTTGGCAATCAAAAAGGTTGTTTGTTCTATTGTCTTAGTTCTTGTTTCTTTGATTGACTCATTAATATTTTTACAATGCTTTTTCAAAGACTCATTTTGCAAAAGTAATTCAACCACTTTTTATTCAAAATTACTAGTTGCAACAACATCACTATATTGTTTAGCCTTAACTTCATTACACATATTACACATCTCAGTAATACGTTTTTTCAGGTTGTTGATTGTCAAGTCCTTGGTTTCTAGCTGAGCTTTCAAATCATTAATCATAAAGAATTCACAGAAATCAGGAAGTTCCGGATCTTTACATGGTTGGTTAGTATGAAAATTTTCTTCCTTTTATTGCATTGTGATTTCAAGTGAAATACAATGTTTTTCAAGTTGTAAAAATCTGTTTGAAAGTTCATTAAAAACTTTTTTATCAACCATATCATTTGATTTAAAAGGCCCAGCTGTTAACAAAGAACTTGATTCATCATCATGTTCAGCATCCTGATCACTTTCTCCCCCTTTATGATTCATATTTGTTGAGGCAGAAATGATATTGCTATCAGTCTTTTCCAACAAATATGTGTCATAAGTGGGCATAACTTGATCAGTATGCAGTCGTTCATCAAAAAGCTCATTATGATGTTCAGTTAGGGGTACCTCAGCACATGACACTTGTTCTTTTACTGGTCTGAAATCTGCATGCATGTCATGTGTAATAAGAGTTACTGAACTGCTGGTAGTGTCAAGCTTATCAGTATCTAATCCTTTGCATATCGTGACAACTGACCCAACATCCGATGCTTTACCTGAATCAACAATACCATCACATGATTGCACCTGACATGTCTTCACCTTGTCATCATGCATAAGTACGTGTTGTGCTCTTTCCGCAATGTACTCCTTAACATTACCAATGAGTTGGAGTAGTATGACTCTGAACATGTCTACCTCGATACCCGTGTGATCAGCAAAACACTGTTTCATCATCTGATTATCGTAGTCATAATCCATATCGAATTTCAAATCGATGAACACTTGGAGTTGTTTGTTGATCACACAAAGGGCAGCCATGGATCCAATATTGGAAGATTCCCCTTGGTCAAGTTGTTGTTGTAATTGATCTAAATTAAGAATCATTGTGTCTGTGAAAGTCTGAACATCTTGACCAAAGAGTGTTGCAAATGCACATTCGAAAAAAGTACCGAGAGATGTGAATGAAGTTGTCGAAAACATTCTATGCAACTTTCATTTGCATTGTGAAGCACTTGCTGTGGCTGATGAAACTCATTCATATGAGAATTCGAGCACGAAGATTCCATTTCAGTGTTATCAGACTCAAACACGTTCGTTTGGTGTGCAGGGTTGGAAAACTTGTGTTTATCGATCACATCGTACAATTTGAGTATCTCTGAGATGACAGAATCTGACTTAGTAGACATGATTACGAAAGTGCACGGGATTTTACAATTCTATGATTTAAACCGAGAAATAGATTCTTTCGCGGGATTTTACAAAATCAAGAAGAAACCGTGAGACACCAAAGAATTGATTCGGTTTGGTTGATATGGGTGTGAGCGATGAAGTAGACAAGTCACCGTGAGTTTCAGACAATGTTCGTGTGTCGAAATAAGAATAAAACTCCGTAGTTATATCCAACAAGCCCGAAAATGAATCACAATCTAAAATAATTCACAATCACGTATTCTTGAAGCTTAAACACAACCGTTTGTTCAAAAGTTATACCCAAGAGTAACACAAGATTCGTCCCTATTAGATATTCGTCCAACAAGAAAAATCAATAAGCCCAATGACACAATAATCCAATAAACCTGAAGAATATCCAATGAACTCGAAAATTTCTCAACCCAAGATAATATACAATCTCGAAAGCATGCAGCTTAACCAAAACCCGTGGTCCAAAATTGATGATCGTTGTGTGTTGCACTTAAATAATCTTGAACTTATGAATATGCAAGAAATCACGAAAGTCCAATAGCAGCCCAACAACAAAATTTATCTCAATCAAAGCCCAAGAAAACTCCTTCAACTAACAAGGCCCAAGGCTTGAAATAAACTCGGCAGCCCACTAGAAGCCCAACACCAGCTAATACACCCTTGCCCTAATTTTTCGTATATAAACAACCCCTTAATCACGTACTTAACCCTGATTATTCTTTCCCCTAAACCACGCCTACCACATAAAAAATCCTCTCCAGCACTTTATTTCGTCCCTGTGATTCTCAACACAATCCGAACACAACCACGTTTAATTAATCCAAACAAGAACTAAACGAAGTCTTTATCTTTCTTTCACAAACACATGAATAAATTCTTTTGTACTTGTAATCAGCGCAATAAAACTTGGTCACGGGTTAGAATGGTTTGTTGTTGTTTTTGTTTCTATATAAACCGAACAAGAATAAAGGATGTAACAAGCTTGTTATGTTCTTTTTTGTTTATGTTCGAATATAAAATGAAGCTTTGTCTTCAAAAATTGATCGGTCATGGTTTTATGTTCACAAACTTCAAATCTTTTAAAGATTGTTATGAAAGGTGAACAAATCTGAGATCATTATGCATGTAATACTTTTGATGTTCTTTGTTTGTATAACCCGAAAAGAAAGTTAGAATGATAACCTTTTGGTTATTGATTCTTCTTTAATCTTCGGATATTACAAAGAAGTTAATCCACTCAAGGATCTTATCTTGTTTGTCATTTTTCTTTAAAACAGAATGAAAAGATAAATGAAACACACTTGTTTTAGTTTTTCTTTTGATGTTCGAATATGGAAATAGAAGCTTGTCTTCAAACGATCTTTGATGTAAATGCTCTTTCGTGTTTAGATGTTAAGAGATCTATGTGTTAGTTGAACCACACGACAAAGATGCTAAACTGAGATCATTTATATGTTTTTGTTCGAGTATAAATCAGAGGTCATTTGCACAATTTCCTTTTCGTATTTGTCTTTGTTGTTCAAATTGAATCAAGGTTAGGATGAAAAACTAGTCGCTAATAAAACTAATCGCTAGCTAGAGATCACAACCACGAGCTACTAGCTACCAGGAGGTAAACGCTAGATTAAGCAAATGAGCTAATCGCTACCAGAGGTAGTATTAGCTAATCGTTACTTTTAAGTCACTATGAAGAGATAATCGCTACGGAAGAACCTAGAACTAATCACTAGTGAACTAAACGCTAAAAGCAGATAATCGCTAAAGGTATAAGTCCAAAACTGTCACTCTCTTCCCTTTTTGTCTTTTACCCGTTTTTGAGCTAAAAAACACTTTGTAGGTACAGTCACCAAAAGATAAACGCTATTAAGAACAAGGAATAGAAAAGTAATCGCTAATAAGAATAGCCAAAAAACTGCAGCTCGAATATGCAAAAAAAAAAAAAAAAAAAAAAAAAAAAAAAAAAAAAAAAAAAAAANAATAAGCACACTAAACACCCTAAATAAGCAGAGAGGACGTAACTTAACACAACACTACACCCCTTAGTAAAATTATACCATAAACAAAGTCCAAATCTTGACTTTCCAATGATACACTTCGAACCAAATTGAAACCACAAGGAAACCAAGCTAAATCCGAATATCCAAGGCCCTAAGATGAAACCTTGGCTCTGATACCAATTGTAAGATACACAAAATTATAACATATGTGGTTCTTGTGATTATGGAACGAATTAAGAAAAAAGGAAAGAAAGAAGAAGGAGAAGAGAGTTTAGAGAGAGAAAGAGAGAAAGTTGGGAGCCTTTAGAGAGAGAAACACATGAAATAGAGATTAACTATGTGAAAGGTCCAACCCTTCCCTTGTGTGGGAAGGGCTATTTATATGTACATGATGGATGAATGCCTCTACTAGGCTGTGGAGCAGGCTGACAGAGGGTAAAAGACCCGACCCGACACCACGAATACTAACTAATACTAAACTACGTTTTATCTAATATATTAAATACTACAAGCTACATTATGCTTAATAATACTTGGGGTAACCGAATCTTCAATAAGAAAAACGTATTCCTAAAAAACTCACATAACCAAATGTTTTGACCTATTGTAGAATCATGACTACAAGAAACACCCGATCTGGAAGCATCAACAATGAAGGCCCAAGAGACAGCGCTACTGGATTGGCAGAGCTCCTCACCCAGATTGTTGCACACATTGATGCAGGACGAACCAACGAAGGGGCTGGTATGATATGTGCTTATTCACATATCTTTTATTCACCATTATTAGACTATTTTAGACCAAAAACTAACGCGAAAAGCCAAAGATATCGTGTTTTTGTGTTTATGACTGTGCAGGTATGGATATTGCTAAAACATCACAAAATGCAACAGAAAAGCCCGAAAAGAGCACAAGATGTGGAAAAGAGTCAAGAAGCCGAGTCAAAGTTGATATTCACTCAAGAAAAGCCCGTGACGAAGTTTTCATTACTTAAAGGCTCGAGAATATGAAAGAAATACTTAATCGAAGAATAAAGATGATTATCTTATATAAGCTTCCCAAATTCGAGCAAGTGATCACTTTTATATCATTGAAGACTTATTGAAGACTCGTCAACACTTTCCTCAAGATTACAAGGACTTAAGTTTACTTTTTGAAAGTCGTTTAGTAGTGTAAAAGAAGTTTATGTGTCATTTCATAAACTTATAAGAATTTAAGGGGGGCTTGATGTAAAAGGAATCCACCCATGGAGTCCTTAAATACCACCCTTAACCTCATTTTTGAGGTGGTTAGTTTTTTGTAGTTTTTAGTTTTCATAATCCTAGTTTATTTCCATGTTGTAGTGTAAGGTTTTTAATACAAGCTTTTCATTTTCATGTCCAAGTCTTTTACTTTGCTTATTTCCTTGCTTATTTGCACCTTCTTTTCATCTTATTCAAGCTTCTTACTTCTATCTTGATTCAATATAAGCTCATAAAAGTCTTGCACCACCTTTGCATGAAAAGAAATTTTCGTGCCTTATGATTATGACTTGAGCTTATTTGGGTTTTGCTAGCTTGTGAGAGCTTTTGTTTTGTTTTTGTTTAGCTTATTTACAAGTTTTAAAGTCGTTATCTTTAGCTTTTTAATCTTTATTTTGAGTCTAAACTAGCTTTTTAGTTACAAGCCCTAGAAATATGTTTTGCTTATTTTGATTAGTTGTGTTTTCTATAGCTTATTTTGAGTATTGGTCTTGCTTAATATTGAGTTTAAATAAGTTTTCATTAAGTTTTTATAAATATTTCACGTAAAAAATGTGTCCAGTATGTCATTAGGGTTTACTAGCGAGTTTGAAGCTTATTAGGGTTTAGTAGCGAGGATGGTTTAATTTGCATAGCGAGTATGCTACTTATTTTGGGTCTAGCGAGTTTAATCTTGGCTAGAATAACGAGTTTGTCTTTGTTTTAGAGTCTAGCGAGTTTTGTTTTATTCCTAGCGAGTTTCCTTTTTCAAGTGTAGCGAGTTTGGAAACTTATTTAGGGTAGCGAGTTTGGTCCCAAATATTGATAGCGAGTATGGTTTCAAAGTGTGTAGCGAGTAGGGTTTTCAAAAGTAGCATAGCGAGTATGGTTTATTTAGTCATAGCGAGTTTCTTTTTCATTTTCAAGGGTCTAGCGAGTTTTGTTTTATCCCTAGCGAGTTTGGTTATTTTCTTAGCATAGCGAGTTTGCAAGTTTTTAAATAGCGAGTTTCATAATTATTTTGTCTTAGCGAGTTTAGTTTTTTATTTTTTTTAGTTTTCGAGTCTTAGTCTTTTATTGTCGTGTCTTGTTTATTTCTAAAGCCGAGCTAGGCTTATTTGCACTCCATCGTTCATCGAGTGGAGTTTTCTTTTATCCATTTCTTACCGTTACTCTGTCGAATTTTCTTTTGAACTTTTTAACTTAGTTTAATTTTCTTTCGTTAATTAAATACAAAACAACAAAAACATTTTCTTTAATCCTTTCTTAAGTTTAAACTTTTATTTCCTTTTTCGCTTCACTTAGTCTCATGTTTTCTTTCATAGTTAAACTTATTCCCTTTCTTATTGTTCTTTATTTCATTTAAATTTTATGCAAAACTTTCGTAGTATAACTAAAACAAATTCAACTCTTTTCAACCCATTCATCTCACATAACTCACGACTTGAGTGACTAGATCAATTTCAACGCTCGTTGGGACAACGATCCGTGGTTTACAAGCTTCACCGCTTAGTTTTGCTACATCAGTTTTTGGCGCCGCTGCCGGGGAGCGGTTGATTAAGATTAAGTCATTCGTCGTTCGAGACTTGTGTTTTGAAGAACCTTCTTTTAGAAGTTAACGCTTTTCTTAAACATAAAAACAACTAAAAATTATAAAACCTATAAAAGCCAAAAATATTTTATCTTTTCTTTTATAAACTTATAAAAACCAAAAAGATTTTCCTTTCTACTTTCTTTTACACTTTGTTTTGTTTTGATTTATATGATCACTCGTTCCAAGTCTAACTTGAACGAGTTTTCTTATCTTGAAGTGCCTACTAATCGGAGCCGTCGTAGACGAAAGCAAAGGAGCGTACCCGAGTTACGTGATCCTCAAGATTTCATCACCGAGATGAATAACAACAACAACAACGGTGCACAAAACAATGGTGAACACCCGCCGGTGGGTGGTAACCAACCTCTTCATGATCCTCGTCCCATCGAAGATCAACTTCAAACGCCTTTCCAAGGTGTGAAACGAGCTATTGTGATTCCCGATATTCAAGGAAATAATTTCGAAATCAATCACGGCGTAATCAATCTTATTGCGGGTATGGCCTTTCATGGTTTTGACCACGAAGATCCTCATGCTCACATTCGAAACTTAACCGATATTGCTGAAACCATAAGGTTCAATCATGATGTTGTCAAAATGAAACTGTTTTCTTTTTCTCTCAAAGGAGCTGCTCGTGCTTGGCTAGACAAAGAACCCCCC
This sequence comes from Artemisia annua, assembly GCA_014162995.1. Lineage (NCBI taxonomy): Eukaryota > Viridiplantae > Streptophyta > Magnoliopsida > Asterales > Asteraceae > Artemisia > Artemisia annua. The sequence goes on from LBNU01039531.1 coordinate 143,744, forward strand.
AATTCGATTCATACTTGGGATGATTTGGCTAGCAAGTTCCTTAACAAATTCTGTCCACCATCAAAAACTTCAAATCTTCGTTCTCAGATCCTTCGTTTTCAACAAGCTTTCGATGAATCATTCAACGAAGCTTGGGATCGATTCAAAGAGTTACTCGAAAAGTGTCCTAATCACGGGTTTTCTGAAATGCATCAAATCGACACATTCTATAACGGTTTGAATCCCGTCGATCAAGATTCACTCAATTCTGCTGCAGGTGGTAATTTGTTATCTCGAAACGCCCAAGATGTGTTCACCATCATCGAGAACAAGGCAAGAGTGAGAACTTCACGAAACAAAACGCAAGCATCTAGTGCTAATAGCAAAGACAACGAGGAATTCATGGCAAGAACCCAACAAAATGCTGATGCCATTGCTACTCTTACGAAGCAAATTGGGATTTTGATCCAACAAAAAGAACAACCTTTTCAAAACATTAATGCAGTTAACCCAAGTTGCGAAACTTGTGGTGGTCCCCATTCATACTTCGAATGTCCAACAACCAGTTCTTTCACCCAAGAGAATGTGTATGCAGCAAACATGGTTGGTAACACGTACCAAACCCAAGGAGATCGCAATCTTCTCAGCTACCGTTCAACTAACTTTCTTGGACCACCACCAGGTTTTACAAACCCGACTTCAAACCAATACGTGCCAAACCGTGGTAATCAAGTCAATCAAAGTCGTGCAACACAAGGTTTTCAAAATCAAACTCAAGGTTTTTACCAAAACAAGAATTTTCAAAGTAATCAGGGAAATTTTGGTAACCAAGGTGCTAATTATGGGAATAACAATCAAGGAAATCATAATTTTCAAAATCAAGGTCAAGGTTTTAACAACAATGCCCGTGGGCAAACTTTTAACCAGAATCAAGGTGTTGTGCAAAATCAATCAAACACGGATGAGTTGTTAGCAGAATTACTTCGTCAAAATCAAAACAACCAAACCTTTTTGCAAAGTCAGCAGGCACAAATTAAAAAACAAGAGGAAATGAATCATATGTTGGTTAATCAAATGGCTGAATTAAACAAGCGTTTAAATGATCGACCCTCGAGTTCGGGTACCACTTCTTTACCTAGCAACACGATCGCTAACCCGAGGGGCGATGTCAAGGCGATCACAACACGCAGTGGCGTTTCTTACAAAGAGCCAACGGTTCCAACTACCTCTTATACTCCTCCTTCAAAGGTAGTAGACCGTGCAACCGAGGTGACAACGGATACGAGAATTCCTATTCACCAAGGAAGGACCGAAAATATCCAACCTCCGGTGGTTCAACCGTCAAATGAAAATGCAAATGTTTCAAAAGGAAAAGAGAAAATTGTTTTTGAACAAGATGAACCAGTTAAAACAAGTCTTCCATATCCTTTTCGTCTTAATGAGCAAAAACGTCAAGATAAAAATGACATAATGAAGGAAAAATTCTTTAAGATGTTTCAAGACATTCGCTTTGATTTGAGTCTTGCTGATGCTGTTGTGTTAATGCCAAAGTTTTCATCAATGCTTAAAAACTTGTTAAATAATAAGGATAAATTGTATGAAATGTCGACTACACCATTGAATGCGAATTGCTCGGCAGTTCTCCTTAAAAAGCTTCCCGAAAAGCTTGAAGACCCCGGCAAGTTCTTAATTCCATGCAATTTTCCCGGAATGGTTCAATGTTTCGCCTTAGCCGATTTAGGTGCTAGCATTAGCCTCATGCCATTTTCCGTTTGGCAGAAGTTGTCGTTACCCCCTTTGACTCCGACACGCATGACTCTCGAGCTTGCCGACCGTTCTACCTCTCGTCCTAAAGGCATAGCCGAAGATGTCATCGTCAATGTGGGAAAATTTCACTTTCCGGCTGATTTTGTTGTCGTCGATTTTGATCCTGATCCAAGGGTTCCTCTCATTCTTGGACGAGGTTTCCTAAAGACGGGCCGTGCTTTGATTGATGTTTACGATGAAGAAATTACCTTGCGAGATGGTCACGAAGCCGTTACGTTTAATTTGGATCAAACAGCAAGATATTCTTCCACCGATGAGCCCATGACCATAAGCAAAATCGATATCCTTGATGAAGTTGATGAACTTTCTGAAGAGTATTCCCAAGAGATACTCGGATTTTCAAGTGGCAATCCCACTTCTTCTTCTTCCACCCCTTCAAATAATTCTACTTATCTACCCTCTATTGATGATTCTCCACCTATCTCTCAACCCATAATTGCCGACTCTTCCCCTTCCTTCACTCCATTCGAAGGAGGTGATTTCCTCCTCTTGGAAGAAGTCGATGAATTTTTATCCGTTGATACATCTTCATTCGTTGGCGATGATGATGATTCTTATTATGATCCAGAGGGAGACATTCTTTTGCTTGAACAACTTTTGAATGAAGACCCATTTTCACCTCTCCCTCCAAAGGAACTTATCGTTGAAGAAGTCAAACAAGTCGAGCCATCTGAAGAAAAACTTCCAAAACTTGAGCTTAAAGAATTGCCTCCTCATCTTGAATACGCTTTTTTAGAAGGAACCGACAAACTTCCCGTCATTATTTCCAAACACCTAAAAGATGAGGAGAAGAAACGTCTCGTTGACATGCTCAGAAAGCACAAAAATGCCATCGCATGGCGTATTTCCGACATCAAAGGCATAGATCCTCGTTTTTGTACCCACAAGATTTTACTTGAAAACGATGCTAAGCCGTCCATCCAACAACAAAGGCGAGTTAACCCAAAAATCCATGAAGTAATCAAGAATGAAGTAATCAAATTACTTGACGCCGGGATGATATACCCAATTTCTGATAGCTCATGGGTTAGCCCAGTCCATTGTGTGCCAAAGAAGGGTGGAATGACGGTCATTACGAATGATGATGATGAGCTTATTCCAACGCGTCTCGTAACCGGTTGGAGAGTGTGCATCGACTATCGAAAGCTCAATGAAGCCACTCGAAAAGATCATTTTCCACTTCCATTCATGGATCAGATGATTGAACGTCTTGCAGGCAATGAATTTTATTGTTTTCTTGATGGATTTTCTGGATATTTTCAAATACCAATCGATCCTCCCGATCAAGAGAAAACGAC
>LBNU01039531.1:151231-163386 GCA_014162995.1 Artemisia annua
GGATGGTAAGGTTAGGTATATGTTCCCATGATCCACCAGAACCGGAGGGATCTTCCCAGGGACAATCCAATAGATAGATTAGAAGTCCTTAGGAATGATTGAAAAAAGGGAGAAAAGTGAGAAAGGGAAAAGTGCCGACTGAGATGGAGCTAGGACTGGAACAAACCCAACAAGGTTCTAGTTATGAAGTCTCGGTAAGCACTGAAGGGGTTGAAGAATTAAAAAGAAATGAATTGAGAAAGGGTGAAAAGAAATAGCCCTCCAAGTATTCAACCTTAGGGAAGAAACAGGGTTCAACTCATCTGCTACTGGTTGTTACTAAGGTAACACCGGTATTGAAGACAAGACGTCATGGACCCAGTGACGCACTGCACTAAACCTTCTAGCCACTCAAGGTCTCTTAAAAGAGCTTGTTTCATTCACACGGGGAACACTGTGCAATGTATCGATCGCTCATTGCGAGCTATGTTGATACCTAAACAGGAGACGCCTCCCCAGTCTCCAGGAGCGGATCAAAATGCACTATTGAGTCTAGAGCCATAGAGATCATCCATAAATCTCACTAGGATACACTCCTAATATGCTTATTGTTTACACAATGTGGAAAGTAAGAAAAAATATTTAGAGTCCTACGCATTATCCTTGTGGTATTGCCAGAACATCCGAGTGATATGAAAATATTCACGATGAAGATGGAAATCCTTCTAGAGCGAGCATCACACAAGCTCTTGGTAGGTGAAATGTGAGATCCTGCAAGGATCAAGCTTGTGAAAACTGGAAAGCAACGATGGTGCAATTCACAAATGAATCAAACTTGTTCCAGGGAATGAATTGACGAATACTTTTTGAAAAACCTTCAATGTGCTCAACATTGATTTTCTAGCACATCGACTGCGCATAAATTTTCAAACAAAAGTATTTATGATTGAAATATGATCCTGCTCACAAAACGGTCATCGTGTTACCAAAAATTCTTTATCGGGTAATACGCGACTGCTTTTTCTCGTAAAACGATTTCTCATCAATCAGTGAATCTCCATTCACTGATTCACTCATTCCGTGTTGTCTACTTTGAAATGTTCCGGTTTGAGAACGGCTAGCACAACCGCGAAACCCTGTCAAGGGGATTCTTCGAAATTCTACCTGATCACTGGCAGTAGAAATACTGATCAACGGGGAACCGTGGTTCTTGAAACCCTATTCGACGAGAGTGAACAAAGACACTTTCGTTTTATTGCTAACTGTTTTATGCAGGAACAAATGGCGGTTGCAGTTGATGTTCGATGAGGCATCGTGGATACAGCAGATCAAAAGATGTCAATTCATAGCCGCATGCTCACAATGCCAACCCATTCTATATAAAGATCACGAATGATAAGGGAATCACAACAATACTTCCGCAACTCTGATACAAAGTCTCTTAAAATAGAAGAATGTGAGCATGCCTACCCAAAAGTCACAACCTCACATGACGGTAATACAACAAAGGATGATTTGGAGATTTACGGTGCCTGATGATCTTAAAAGAAAGCTCAAAGATGACACAAGTCAAAGGTACTTATGCTCAAAGATGGTCACTACATCACGTGGAGACACTTCTACTCAAAGATGAATTGAAGGTACTTATTTGGATGATGAACACGAAGCAATGCCAAAGATCATCCTACACATTAAACAAGTCATCTAGAGTCCGCTGCTGTGAGCACAAAGTTCTTGACAATGAAGAATCAACAACTACGAGCTACAAAGATATCGACAAAGATTTAGATGCTGGAATTCAAGATTTAATTTCCGGGGTGACCTCCCTTAGGGGGAGATTGTTAGGAATACGTTTTTCTTATTGAAGATTCGGTCACCCCAAGTATTGTTAAGCATCATGTAGCTCGTAGTATTTAATATATTAGTTAAAACGTAGTTTAGTATTAATTAGTATTCGTGGAGTCGGGTCGGGTCTTTTACCCTCTGTCAGCCCGCTCCACAGCCTGGTAGAGGCATTTATCCATCATGTACTATAAATAGTCCTTCCCACACATGGGAAGGGTTGGACCTTTCATTAGTTAATCACTAGCTCTTGTTTTTCTCTCTCTAAAAAGGCTCCCAACTTCTCTACTTTCTCTCTCTAACTTCTTACTTATTTTCATCTCATATTCGAACCATAATCACAAAGACCACACGAGTTTATGTTTTAGTGTATCCTATACATATATATATATATATATATATATATATATATATATATATATATATATATATATATATATATATATATATATATATATATATATATATATATATATATATATATATATATATTTTAAGTATACTAATTATGTATTTAATTAATTAAGATTTGTAATTAAGTAAATAGGCTATGAGAAATTAATATAATAATAGAGTTAGTGGAGGAATATTATATTATAAATATTATTTATTATTTATAATATAATTTAGTAATAAAGAATTTGAAATAAATACTTTGTATTTAGAAAACTATATAAGTGCAAGTATTTTAGTAAAATACTCTAAGTGTTATAGTTTTTAGAAAATTTGGGCATGACCCATTCGTTTATTCAACGTTTCCATTTTCACAAGTATCGCAATTTCTCAAAATAAACCGATTCGTTAACTATATTTGCAAAATTAGTCCGTAATATACATTAGTCGTTATTAGTATAGTTATCGATATAATTCGTTTTACGATATGAAAATAATCGGCGCAAGCTCAAATATATGTCAAAACTCATTTTCGTCACTCGAAATGTTTATTGGGCTGAAATTTCACCATTGGGCCCGTTAGTCCAAAAATTAGCCCAAAACCATTTAGTCCGATATAAGTTACGATATATATCGTTATATATAAAAAATTAACTTAATATGTCCGATATCGATTTTTGGTCGAAAAGTCAAAGTTGGAAAAATGTGTGTTTGGCTCGGCCCAACTGTCACCGAACATCCTTTGGGCCCAAAATATTAGCCTTGGGCCAAAATCCATTTTTAGTGTTTATAATTACATATCGAATTATAATTAAACGTATTTAACACTTATAATTAAGTTATAAATCTTAAAAAGTCAAGTGTGGTCAAAACTCATATGGTTCGACCCAAAATTAATATGTTAGACCAAAAATGTTTTATTTCACCAAAAAATGTATTTTTACTAGTTAAATACAGTTAGTTATGGTTAATCCAATAAGTGTTCTAATATAATTTTTCAAGCATAATCTCCACCATTTCACCACTTGAGCCAAAATTTTATGTTTTTCAAAACCCCAATATTTTCATATTTTTAGTTATAGCCGATTTATATATATATGCTTAAAAGTGTATATATCGACTTAAACTCGCGAAATTAACACAAATTACATTTGTATCATCAAACTAGTACCACAAGCAACAAGATTTACCACACAAGCAAGAAATACTCAAATGACTATAATAGCNTCTCCACCATTTCACCACTTGAGCCAAAATTTTATGTTTTTCAAAACCCCAATATTTTCATATTTTTAGTTATAGCCGATTTATATATATATGCTTAAAAGTGTATATATCGACTTAAACTCGCGAAATTAACACAAATTACATTTGTATCATCAAACTAGTACCACAAGCAACAAGATTTACCACACAAGCAAGAAATACTCAAATGACTATAATAGCATTAATGGTGGTCGAGCAACATGCATGCATACACAAACCATAGCTTTTTCATTTTAGCAAAACATATACATTTAGCATTTGGTAACATCTTTAAACATCAAGAGAATATGAAATGAACAAGATTGAAAAAGTTTTGATGGAAGCTTACAAAGATGGTGTTTGTACGTGAGCTAGGTGACCCAAGAACAACCCAAATTGCTTCAAATTTACCCAAATCACGTTCCAGTTACCCCAAACCTCTTGAATATATAACCCAATTAACTTGAACTTCAACAAAAATTTATGGATCTTGAGTTCTTTTAAATTTTGGCTTAGAGAAGAAATAAGGAAGAAGAGAAAATGATCTAGGTAAGTGTTGGTGGCAAAAGAAAGTATGTTGTTCCATTTAAGGAAACATACATATTTATAAGATTTAATCCAAGATTTAGCTAAAGAACTTTGTCCTCTAGTGGAGGAGGGATATAGTGGCCAGTAATGGGATCCAAGGGGAGGGGTCAAATAAGATTTTACTCCTCGTTGGTGTATCGTGTGTCGGTTTAAGCTTAAATGTTACCGTAACGTCCCGGTTTGACATTTTTGGACACGTACATGTAAAATAAAGTTTTTATCGATGTTTTCATCAGAAATGTAATAAAATGTCATTACTGACTCAAAAATATATTTATTTGACTGTTACCATAAATACTGTGGTGTCGGTTCGCGTGCGGCATTGTTTTTCAGAAAAATGTGAGAAAGCTCTCAGTATATTACGAAACTTGCCAGTAACTATCCGAAATGGTATATTTTATGCTTACTGATGAAAATAGACTTTTTCAGTAGTGACTGTAAGCTACAGTGTGCAGGACAGCTCCTGAAAATGTTCAGAAATGTACAGAAACATGCGAAAATGCATACAGTACTCAAAATAGATATAATAAATGAAAATTTATTATTAAATTAATTTATGAAAATTAACATTTGTCACAGTTTCCCTCCTTATGGGTAAATCCGTCCCGGATTTCAGTTCACGTCATTCGATGAGTTCGAAAAGAGTTGCGAATATTTTCGCTTAATCTCGTCCTCTCGCTCCCAAGTGTACTCGGGGCCTCTGCGAGAGTTCTAGCGGACCTTCACGATTGGGATTCGACTCTGCTTCAGTCGTTTAACTTCCCGGTCCATGATCTCAATCGGCTCTTCGACGAAATTCAGCCTTTCGTCGACTTGGATATCTTCCAAAGGAATAGCATGATTATCATCAGATAAACAATTTTTCAAGGGTTTTTTTTTTTTTTTTTTTTTTTTTTTTTTTTTTTTTTTTTTTTTTTTTCTTTTTTGTAAACATGGGTTTCCATCTCGACATTGCGAGCCGACTAATCCCACAGCGACTACCCTTTTTAGATAGCCCGGAGTCGGCGCAGGTGAACCTCCGTGGCCACAAGGGGATTAATTTTCTCCCCGTTGGATTCGAACCCTTGACCTCCTCTTTGGAAGGCTGGTATTCTTACCGCTGGGTCACCCCTTGTGGTTCACTTTTTCAAGTTGCTCACATGAAAAACGTCATGCACAGCGCTGAGTTCGGAAGGCAATGCGAGTCGATAGGCCACTTGCCCGACTCTAGCAAGAATCTCGAAGGGTCCAATGTAACGAGGGTTCAACTTCCCACGTTTACCAAATCTGATCACGCCTTTCCATGGCGAGACCTTCAACATCACTCTATCACCCACTTGAAACTCAAGGGGTTTTCGCCTCTTGTCAACATAGCTCTTTTGGCGGTCACGAGTAGCTTGCATTCGGCTCTTGATCTGCACGATTTTCTCAGTAGTTTCGTGAACTAGATCTGGTCCAGTAAGTTGGCTTTCTCCGACTTCAGCCCAAAATGTCGGTGATCTACACTTACGAACATAAAGTGCTTCATACGGTGCATCCTTGATACTGGTGTGATAGCTGTTATTGTAGGAAAACTCGACCAAAGGCAAATGCCTATCCCAGCCGTTTCCAAAGTCAATAACACACGCTCTGAGCATGTCTTCCAACGTCTGAATGGTCCTTTCACTCTGACCATCAGTCTGAGGGTGGTAAACTGTGCTCATATCAAGATCTGTTCCCAATGCATCCTGAAGCGACCTCCAAAAACTGGATGTGAAATCGCTATCTCGGTCAGAGATGATAGAAACAGGCACTCCATGCCTTGCAATAATTTCCTTCACATATAGTCGGGCAAGCTTGTCCATACTATCATTCTCTCTCATAGGAAGGAAATGTGCAGACTTGGTGAGACGGTTTACGATTACCCATATCGTGTAATAACCGCTCGATGTCCTTGGCAATTTGGTGATGAAATCCATAGTTATCCGCTCCCATTTCCACTCTGGAGTCTCTGGATGTACAAGCAAACCTGACGGTCTATGGTGTTCAGCCTTAACCTTTGAACACGTTAAACACATACTGACGTACTTAGCTATGTCGGCCTTCATGTTTGGCCACCAATACAGCTTCTTCAAATCTAAGTACATCCTGTCAGCTCCTGGGTGGATGGAGTACTTGGACTTGTGTGATTCGTGCATGATCAAATCACGAATTCCTCCGTATAGTGGAATCCAACTCTTGTCCCCATAACACAAAATTCCATCAGATCTCTTTACGAAGCCATTCTCGCTCTCTGACATACCGTAAATTTTCTCTTTTGGGCGGTTCTCTTCTTTGAGTGCCTCAACCTGAGCCTCAAGAATTTTCGCTGGGAGAGGGGAAACAATCTTCATCCCTAACGATCTGACTCTGAGGGGTTTGACCCTCTCCCTTCGGATAAGAGCATCGGAAACTACATTCCCCTTGCCTGGGTGGTAACGGATCTCACAATCGTAGTCGCTAAGCAATTCTAACCATCGTCGCTGTCTCATGTTCAGTTCCTTCTGGTTCAAGATATGATGTAGACATTTGTGATCCGTATACACCACACACTTAGTACCATAAAGGTAGTGCCTCCAAATGCATAGTGCAAACACAACTGAGCCTAGCTCCAAATCATGAGTACTGTAATTCTTCTCATCAGTTTTCAGTTGTCGAGAAGCATACACTCTCACCTTTTCTCTCTGCATTAATACGGCTCCCAACCCTTTGTTTGAAGCGTCGCAATAAACGACAAAGTCTTCACTACCTTCAGGTAGGGCCAAAATAGGTGCACTGCACAACTTTTCCTTAAGAAGTTGAAAAGCTTCTTCTTCATCTTTTCCCGAGTCATACTTCACATTCTTCTGAGTTAATGCAGTTAAAGGCTTAGCTATCTTGGAGAAACCTTTGATAAAATTTCGGTAATAGCCGGCGAGTCCTAAGAACTAGCGTACCTCTGTGGGTGTCGTAGGTGTCGCCCAATCCTTAATTGACTCAATCTTGCCAGGATCCACGTGAATACCCTGACTATCAATCACGTGACCTAGAAACTGCACAGTAGATATCTAAAACACACACTTCGAGAATTTGGCATATAACTCCTCCTTCTTTAATAACTCTAAGATTAGCTTGAGGTGCTCCTCATGCTCCTTCTCACCTTAGAGTATGTCAAGATTTCGTCAATGAACACAATGACGAATTTGTCTAAGTACGACTTACACACTCAATTCATGAGGTCCATGAGTACGGCGGGGTGCGTTAGTTAAGCCGAATGGCATAACTTGGAATTCGTAATTGCCATACCGAGTCCTGAATGCCGTCTTCAGGATATCCTCTTCCCTGACTCGAAGTTGATGATAACCTGATCTCAGATCGATCTTGGAGTAAACCGATGATCCTTGAAGCTGATCGAACAAATCGTCGATTCTTGGAAGTGGGTATCGGTTCTTAATTGTTAGCTTATTCAGCTCCCGATAATCGATACACATCCTGAAGGATCCATCCTTCTTTTTAACGAACAAAACCGGAGCTCCCCAAGGCGATGAACTCGGTCTAATGAAGACTTTTCCTGACAGTTCAGCCAACTGTTCTGACAACTCTTGCATTTCCGTAGGTGTTAATCGGTAGGGTGCTTGCGCTACCGGTGTAGCTCCTGGCACCAAATCAATTCGGAACTCGATTTGTCTAGCTGGCGGGAGTCCAGGTAGGTCTTTTGGAAAAACTTTCGTGAAATCCCTCACAACTGGCACATCTTCCAATCGCTTCTCTGTGGTACTCTTCTCTTTCTTCTCAGAAATGTGAGCTAGAAAGAGGTAGCATCCTTTCTCGATGTACTTCTGCACCTTTGTATACGAGATGATGTTCAACCTTGACGAATGCGCACGATCACTCCGATCTCCCTCGATAATGAGAATCTCATTTCTGTAAGGCACCCTGACGATCTTTTCATCACAAATGATGACAACATGGTATTTTGATAACCAATCCATCCCTATGATGACGTCAAAGCTACTTAGCTCTACCGGCATGAGATCGATGTTGAAAGGGTGGTTTAGCAAGTTTAGAGTGCAGCCTCTTATAATGGTATCTACTCTCTCTAGATTCCCATTAGCTAATTCTACGCCAAAGACGTTATCTAAGGTGGTCGGGGCAATACCAATCAAAAAGCTAAATNTGTAAGGCACCCTGACGATCTTTTCATCACAAATGATGACAACATGGTATTTTGATAACCAATCCATCCCTATGATGACGTCAAAGCTACTTAGCTCTACCGGCATGAGATCGATGTTGAAAGGGTGGTTTAGCAAGTTTAGAGTGCAGCCTCTTATAATGGTATCTACTCTCTCTAGATTCCCATTAGCTAATTCTACGCCAAAGACGTTATCTAAGGTGGTCGGGGCAATACCAATCAAAAAGCTAAATGCAGTTGACACAAAACTTCTATCTGCTCCCGTATCAAACAAAACTGATGCATAATGATTATTTAAAAGAACGTACCCGTCACCAGGTTCGGGTCGTCCTGAGCTTCCCTTCTGCCAACAGCATAAACTCTTCCGATGGCTCCTCCTCCATTGCCCTAGTTCCCAGTGTTACCAGCTGTCACTTGGTTACCACCACCATTCCCTTGATTCTTAGGCTTCTTGCACTCATTACGGTAGTGACCTTTCTCACCGCAACCATAGCAGGTGACTTCCGCTCTACGGTTGTTGGGTGGTGTTGCTTGAGCAGTGGCTAGGGATCTAGACCGACAATGTTTGACCAAATGCCCCACTTTTTTGAAATTGTGGCACTTAACTGTGCACTCCCCTTTGTGGTGTAGCTTGCAGCGGTTGCAAAGAGGTACGTTTCCTGCGTACACCTTCTTCTCACTCGAACCGGCTGCATAAGATTTTGCCACTTCTTGCCTCTTGTTCTGAGAGTTACCGTTGTTACCCTTAGAGAGATCATCCCACTTTCTCTTGTTGTCGGTACTCTTTTCTGGAGCATCTTCCAATATCTGATCCATCAGCTTTTTGGCCGTTTCCATGGTCTCATGGAGATCCTTAGCCTTCGAGGTAGTCACACTCGCTTTTATCGACTTGGGCAATCCTCCTATATACCTCTCAAGCAATCTGGTCTCAGTCTGAACCATATCGGGGCACAACAACACTAGCTCTTGAAACCTCTGGTTGTAAGCAGCCATGTTGTTATTTTGTACCTTTAAGTTCCAAAACTCTACTTCCAGCTTCTTGACCTTATTGCGTGGGCAATACTTCCTGAGTACCATCTCCTTGAAGTCATCCCACGACATGGCATACACAACCTCAATGCCAGCCGATTTATTGTAGTTTGTAGAATACTAGATAACATCACAAACATGAATAATCATGTGGTTTTGGTTCGTTCCAAGCAAGAGAGAAAGAAAGAAATTCTAGAGAGAGAAAGAAAGAAATTCTAGAGAGAGAAAGTTAGAGAGAGAAAGAGATGAAGCCGTGAGAGAAAACAAAAAAAAAAGAAAATGAGATTATGAGAGAAGGCTTACCCTCTCCAAGGATGGAGAGGGGTTTATATACATGGGTTTTGCCACTAGGGCGTGCCACTTGGGCTGCGGATCAGGTATACAGTGGGTAAAGACCCGTCCTTCTTCCGCGAACTAATCTAATTCTAAACTACGTATAACTAACTAATGTAACTCCTACGAGCTAAACAATGCTTAATCATATCTGGGGTCACTGGATCTTTCTTATACAAAAATCGTATTCCTAACAATCTCCCCCTAAGAAAGGTCACCCTTTTGCTCTCTATTCTTTGAATTCTTGCATTGAAATCTTTTTAGATTCTTTTGTAGCTAGTAGTTGTTGATTCTTCATTGATAATCGACTCAAGATGACTTCCTTGATGTATATGATGATCTTTTGACTTTGTTCTTTGCTCTTCATCCATATAATTAGCTTCAAGTCATCTTTGAGTGTATGTGTCTCTTTGTGATGTAGTGATTATCTTTGTGATGTCATGCTTACACTTTTCTGGATCATGATCTTCTGCATCAGAGTTGAGGAAGCATAGTCGAAGCCCATTCTTTGATCATGATATCGTGAGTTATGATGTTGAAGTGTAAGCATGTGATGATGAATCTGCATCTTTTCAGCAATCAGCATCAATCGTCAACTTCTTTGTCTTTGGTGTGATTAAGCCTTTCCAACATGCCCATACATCTTTGTTGAGTAGATCATCTCGGTTGAACAGTTCTAACGTCTCCTTTTAGATGTTGGTATGAGCATGTGGAACTCGAGTGATGGTGGTGAACATGGTAAGTTTTTGTATGTTGAGCTGCAAAAAAACATGGTTAGTTATAAACATACCGGCACTTACAAGTTTGGACTTCGAGATCGTCAACAGCATAGTGTGAAGACTTTCTGTAGGACCTTGGATAACAACTTATTTCACAACTTATGATCTTATTCTAGAGAGAGAGTAGAGAGAGAAAGAGTGGAGAACATCATGTAAAAGATAAGAACTATGTGTATATTCAAATGATGAACCTCAACCTTCAAATGAAGGCTTACATAACATTATATAGCTATGAAGTCTTGACCTTACAACTTATACATATTTGGCCCTTCGACTTCTTTCTATATGAACTAATGGACTTATAACTCTTGAAATGTTTTCTAACGCAACCTATTACATGATTCTAGACTTTAATGACCGACACTTTAATTTATAAAAATACAAAGCTAACAATCTCCCCCTAAGTGTTGGTCATTGAAGGTTGCGTGACGTCTTCATCTTTGTCTTTAAACTTTAACATTCTTTGCTCTTGACGTCTTTATAAAACATTAGATAAGTTATAGTTCTTTGTTCCTTCATGCTTTGTGATCTTTATAATATGACTTTTCTTTGTTCTTTGTTGTTGTGATCATTCATCTGCCTTTTGTCACTATTTCGTCTATGTAGGTTGATCGCCTTTCCAACATGCTCATACATCTTTAGTCTTTATCATACGTTCATTTGTTGTTGCCGTTCTTTCACTTTGAACTTTGTCGCTTTACTTTGTAGATTCTTTTTTTTTGTCGTAGAATCTTTCTTTGACTGTTGCTTTCCTTTGATCTTAGTGAGAACTTTCCTTTGACTTTGAGATGTATGTATGAGCATGTGGAAACTAGTGTGGTGGTGGTACCTGCATAAAACAGTTAGCAATAAATCAACCGGTACTTACAGGTTCGGAATTAAAGATTGTCAACAGCATATTGTGAAGACTTTCTCCAACCCTTACCATGGCCGTTCCTAATCGGATACCCTCGAAAGAGCTTACACAGGCATACCGAAGTACACCCACGATTAGGTGAGTCGCTAGAGATCACCCCACGACTGTAGACCGTTTGGAATCCACCGAAAACACTAAGCGTAACCCACAAGAGATTACCGAAGTGACCTGCTGTCAGGGCTGTTTGATGTTGACCCTGGCAGGAGTTTCCGTTCAATCATTGAGAAGTACATAAGTAAATTCTCTCATAAACGTTCTGGCAGATTGCTAAGACCTGCGTAGGACTCTAAAGTTTACATCTGGCGTCCATTGATGTACAACAACCAGTGTAATAATATCGTGTGTTCCTATGAGATCTTTTGATGATTCTCTTGGCTCTAGACTCAATAAGTGCACATTTAGTCATCGGAGGTGTGGAGCAGAGTACCTCCTTTTCAATATCAACACACTCGGAGTGAGTGGTCAATAGATTATGCAGGGTTCTCCGTGAGAATGAAACAAGCATCTTTTGAGAGATACTCGAGTGGCTAGAAGGTTTAAGTGCAGTGCGTCACTGGGTCCATGACGTCTTGTCTTCAATACCGATGTCACCTTAATAACAATCAGTAGCAAATGAATTGAACCCGGTGTCTGACCTATGGTTGAAACATATGGAGGGCTCATTTCTTTTCACCCTTTCTCATTTCATTTCTTTTTAATTCTTCAACCCCTTCTTTCCCTTTCATTCTTTACTCCTTTTTTTATATCATACCTAAGGACTTCTAATTCTATCTATTGGAATTGTCCTTGGGTAGATCCCTCCGGTTCTGGCGGATCATAGGACGGTTTTTCCTAACCTTAGTCACCTTATAACACCATGACTATCCTATTGTTGCCATAA
>LBNU01039532.1:2340-14595 GCA_014162995.1 Artemisia annua
ACTACTTATATAATATGTAAACGTCCATTATCAGACGTCTGAATTACCTGCTGCAGTTTGCTGGCACCGGGAAGTCCCCTAGATCGTTTGCACTTCTCATGGAATCCATCGTTAAAGGGTTTTAAGATTGTGAAACTCTTTCTCAATACACATTACTTCTTTCGTATTTGACGGTTATATGAATCATATTATCTATAATTGTCACTGAAACCAGTTTTTTCACCTGTGTGTAGGTTTAAGATAAAATAATGCTGCTCTGCCTCGCATTCTCTTGGAATGTTCGATAACCGTTACTGCAAGGCTCCCTCTTTCTCTCACCGAATATCGAAACCTTAATTCTCCGTGCGAACCCGTCACCAGACATTTATGTGTTTGACCATCTTTGGTTCTTACACATGTTTACCAATAGTAGGGAAGCATTCTCACCACTTACTAGTCAAGTTCAATTCGAAAAGTTTTGGGGCAGAAATTATTTGAGCGAAATGTCCGCCGGCAACGAAGTCGTGCGGAAAGTCCGTCGAATTGGTATTACGGTTGCATGATCATCGGCACGGGCAGAGCCTTGTTTGTCGTTCCTTGGAGTATAGAACATTTATATATAATATGTCACTCCCTATATCCAGATAGTTCGGGGGTTTGTGTGCACGTGCATAAGTTTTATAGTGAGTTAAGAGTTTACCACTACGGTTAAATCCGAAGTAGTCCGTCATCAAAACTTATCCAAAGACAACTATATTGATTAAATGAGCCATTCGCGAGTTTTTCAATGTCTGAAATTGTGTGTACATAAACTGTTACATGTCTTATATGCTTAAATTTTGGATACAGCATATGAGTACTAGGCCAAGGTCAATCCGGCTTGCATTTCGCTTTTCCGACCTAGCACGAACTTGCACATGTTCCTTAACAGCTAAAACGTGGAGCAGTCGTGTAGAGAAGCCGGTGTAAGGCTATATTCCAATCATTGCGTCAGATGGCCAAAGTGAAGAATTCGTTGAAAAATATCACGTTGCCTCGACTGTTATGGGCTCTCCGTATTATCAAGAGACGTATATGCAAGTGTCAATCTTGTGCCACAGAACGAGCCAGAATAATGCATTGCGCTTCAGCACGAGGTAGAATATTCAATAGTACCGTGTGCAAGTTTTTGCTGACGAATGATCAAGTTCTGGCGGCAAGGTTCATCCCCTCCGCGCAATGCGACGAATAGAGAAATGAAACTTGAGCGCAAGTTCCACGATATATACTGATTAAACGGGCGTAGGGCCAACACAGGAACACCCCCTCATATCGATTTCGAAGGGTGCGCGATGCACCGAGTTTGCTCCGCACAAGCAAGAGGCATTGAAGCGCATCGGACTGTTGTTGCAACTGTGATTGCTCAAGCCACTGTAGAACACACCAAACCACCACTTCATACTCCCTTTACGGTCCAACTAATCCTCGATCGCCCAAGATTAGAGAATCCCACCCGTTCGTCAAAGACCAATGAACACAATGAACCCAAATACTAATAATAGCCACCCAGAGAGAATATATGTATGCAACCGAAGATTGGCACAAAAATAATTCCAGATGGGGTCGCCATCATCGCTAAGCTGCAGGAATAATCAGGATAAGGGACATCAGGAGGGTCGTCAGGTAAAGGGTCATCAGGACGGTCCAAGGGGTAACCTGAACTTGTGTGGTGGCATTTGTTGAGTCTCCGCGTTGCCATTCAATCGTTGCTGTTATTAGTATGACAATGGAGAGTTCTCACCAACGTTTCATGCCGAAAGGGAAGACTTGCTCTTGTTGCTCCCTCGGAAACTAGGATAATATAGCCAAACTCAGTTAACATGAATCAAAGTAGCAAATGCAAGACTTAAAGTCCAATGTTCAAACGACCCGTCGATTATCCATCGTCAATGATTATTCAGTCATACGATATCCCTTCCACTCATCACAACGCAGACTTTGGTAGTACGAATTGAGTTTTCGAATCACGGTTACGCAATAAGCAGATCAATATTGGTCATCGTTGGAAGCGATGGTGTAGTTCATAAATCACTACGATTAGGCAGGAGAAGGAACTGGTCTCGAACACCACATATAGGTAATATGATTATATGTTAAGGCACCAGGCATTAAACGGAAACACATACAAGCAAATGATGCTCGTCATCACGAGCTTTGACGTGGAGTAAAAAGCAGCCCGAGTTGATGACGATCATGAACCTCACTGAAATACCGTGTGTCATAACAGAACCCGTAGACCAATTAGGGATATCGAAAGAAAGGTGATAATGGTACTTCTCCCTCGGGGTAAGCCAGCAGCCACCTTTACGTAACAAAGATACGCGGGTCGGTCTTTTACAGCTATACCGATTCACGATGGGTAGAAGTCTGTGTTCAGTCCGTCGCTTCAGGGATTGTCATAAACATCAAAACGGTCATCAGAGCCAATTTCTATGCGTTCGGGCGACGATAGTTGGGTATCCCTACCTTGCAAAGGCTTGATTGCAACTAGAACTCGGTATTTAGCTTTGTACCCGGATAAAGGTGTAAGCGACGAGTGTAAACGGTTTATCCACCGGGAAGGGGTTTGTTGAGCTATGCTTTAAACTCTCGAGTTGGATACTCGGGGCGTGGACGTAGGGCAGGAAAATAGAGTTCCTGTAGCCGAACACGATAATACTCGGTGTCATGGTTTGATCGTTTCTTTCTTTATCTTACTTGCTACTCATTATCTTTTAGATCATAATCTTTGATAGTATCCTGCTTACATCTTAATTGATTTGAAAAAGTATATCTTGTATATCTTTGATTTCGGTTTTAGATATCTTAAAAAGCGGTCTATTCCCCCTTCTAGTTTTCCACAAATTGGCATCAGGAGCTACGTTACTCCCAAGATCTTTAAATATATTGTATATTAAAACCTTTGGAATCAATCATGGATTGTTGAAAATCTCAAAGAAGGGCAAAAAACCCAACCGCTATATGAAAAAGAAAACTTTCTTGAATGGAAAAGTAAATTTGAAGACTATGTGAGATCAATTTGATCAAGACTTTGCATATTATTTTATTGGTGATTTCAAACCAACGAACACGAGTTTGAAATCAAAATGATTATCCAAAACTTGATAAAAACACTAAAGCTAAAGATAATGATTTAATAAAAGCATTTACCAAGTGTCGAATATGAAAGAGTGTTGTTTTTGTCAAACGGCTAATGATTTTGGAAAAACTTGTTAAACCATCCATCAAGAAATATGTCAAGATCAAAAATGATCAATTTGTCCTTAACATATGGTTAGAAGTTCTGAGAAACAACTAATAGATAGACACTTAATAGAAAAGTGAAAAAAATACATGTACTACTAGTTAAATGTTTTTAAATGAAGGTACAAGTGAAGATAGTACCGATATGTGACACTACAAAACTTGCACACAAAGTTGTAATAAATCTCTCCAAGACAAACAAGGTCACATCAACTTATTTCATGCATTGACTCAATGTGGAATGCTTCCAAACATGTGTAAGAACCAAAGATGGTCAAACACATAAACTTTCCATAAATGCATATTGATGAGATGTGACACTTTCTTTTTAAAGAAGTAAAAACTTATGTTATGTTTAAAAAGAAATGTAAAGTCTAGTTTATACAAGACTTCAAACTAAAGTGATGATTTACTTATAAGCTAAAGTTTGTACTTTGTCATTAACAAAACATAGCAAAGATTGTAAAATATAAATAACGTTTTTAGGTGATATTTGTATTAACATAGAGGTTTGCACCCTGGTGGTAGATCAACCAACACCCAAGTGTTGTTGCCCATGATGGAATCCATCTCATCATTTATTGCTTCTTTCCAGAAAGCAACATCCTGGGACTTCATTGCTTTTTCAAATGTTTTGGGGTCATCCTCAACAATGAAGCAATAGGAGTATTGGTCAGAGACCTCATTCCTTGTTCCTTAAATTAAATATAATTGAAACTCAGGTCCAAGCGACTTTAGAGTCCTGACCCTTTTGCTCTTTCTGAGCTCAGGTTGTTGAACCACAACCTCATCAGTGACCTTATCAGGGACCTCTGATACACCAAGGTCATCATTTCCATTTGGAATCCTGTGACTTGGTCTAGGGATTGATGAGAATCTATTTTCATCAAATAGTGCATCCCTTGATTCAATTATTGAATTAATTGAAACATATTCATTAGGTTAAATAACATAGAACCTGTATGCCTTGGAATGCTCAACATATCCAACAAAGATGCATTCAATGCCTCTTTTACCCAAAGTTTTCAATTTTAGATCAGGGAGTCTTACAACAGCCCTACACCCTCATACCCTGAGATAATTCAGGTTGGGTTTCTTTTTAGTCCATAGTTCATAAGGGGTAACCTTGTTCCTTTTGTTTGGAACCCTATTTAATAAATAGCAAGCTGTTAACATAGCTTCACCCCAGAACCCTTGACTCAGTTCTGAATAGGAAAACATTGAATTAACCATCTTCTTCAGTACCCTGTTTTTCCTTTCAGAGATACGATTTTGTTGAGGAGTATAAGGAGCATTCGTTTCATGAATTATACTAACAGACTGAAAATACAAAGGATCCATGTATTCACCTCCCCTATCAGTCCTGAATCTTTTGATCAGGGACCCAAGTTGTAACTCAACTTCAGTTTTAAATACTTTGAATTTATCTAATGCTTCATCCTTAGTATGTAATAGATAGACATAACAAAACCTAGAAGCATCATCAATAAAAGTCACAAAGTATTTTTATTCCCCAANCTTTCAGAGATACGATTTTGTTGAGGAGTATAAGGAGCATTCGTTTCATGAATTATACTAACAGACTGAAAATACAAAGGATCCATGTATTCACCTCCCCTATCAGTCCTGAATCTTTTGATCAGGGACCCAAGTTGTAACTCAACTTCAGTTTTAAATACTTTGAATTTATCTAATGCTTCATCCTTAGTATGTAATAGATAGACATAACAAAACCTAGAAGCATCATCAATAAATGTCACAAATTACTTTTTATTCCCCAATGAGGGAGTGGCATTCAAGTCACACAGGTCATTGTGTATTAGCTCCAAGAGCTCAGTCTCACGTTTAACACCTTGAAAAGGTTTCTTAGTAATTTTGGTCAACATGCAAGTTTTACAATTTTCAATGTCCATGTCAAATGCTGGGATTAACCCATCCTTAGATATATATTGCATCCTTTTATAATGTACATGGCCAAGTCTAGCATGCCATAGGGTAGAGTCATTTAGTTTAGAGGTTGATATAAAGGCTGAATTAACAATATCAGTGACAATATTTAGCCTGAACATTTGATTACGCAAATACCAAAACCAATAAACACACCATGTTTAGACATAATAAATTTATCAGATTCAATAACTTGTTTATATCCATGATTATTCGAAACACTACTCGAAACCAAGTTTTTCCGTATATCAGGAACATGAATAACATTAAACAAAGTTACAATCTTTCCAGAACTAAAACTAAGATCTACACAACCACGACCATGCACCAAGGCTGTTGACTCATTTCTTATGTGAAGAATAGAACCATCATTCAGTGACTCATAAGTCTTGAACCATCATCTATCTTTGCACACATGAACAGTTGCTCCTGAGTCAACCCACCATGCAACATCATCATCCTACACATAGTTAGATTCAGATACATATGTAACATAATAAACCTGAAAAGATTTATTAAACATATTTTGACCTTTCAGTGAGTTGGCTTGACCACCACTTCCTGAACCACTAATGCCTTAACCATTGGTTTTACCACCAACCTTAACACCTTTGCAATCCCTTTTAGTGTGACCAGATTTGCCACATTTTCAACAAGTAGGTGTTGCCTTCTTGTTAGGGTCAGCCCTTGTGTTATCATGATGCTTGCGTTTGCCTTTGTTGTCATTGTACCTGGTGGAATTGTTATGTTCCACCATATTGACAACAGATGCACCAGTAGCATTGCTACTCTTTGGTTTGTCACTATATTGCGCCCTGAGAGATTCCTCAATATGCAGATGACTACCCAACTGAAAAAGAGTCATTTCCTCCTTCTTATGCTTCAAGATATGCTTGAAATCTTTCCAAGAAGGAGGGAGTTTGTCAATGATACAAGAGACTGAAATAGCCTCATCCATGTTCATTTCATGTTGTGTAAACCTTCCAAGTATACCAAGAAGTTCATTGTATTGTTCCATAACTGGTCTTGAATCAGTCATTTTGTAATTTGTGAAATTACTTACAAGAAACTTCTTACTTGAAGCATCCTCAGCCATATATTTGGCTTCCAAGGAATCCCATAGTTCTTTGGAAGATTCAACATTCTGATAAATGTCAAAGAGAGAATCAGACATACCATTGAGGATTAAACCGCTGCAGACATAGTCATCATTCTCCCATTTGCTTCTCTTCCTTATCTGTTCCACAGTAGCATCATCCCCATGATCCTCTGGAATAGCAGTGTTCAGGACATACACTACACTCATACTGGACAACAAAAAGTGCATCTTCTTTTGCCACCTTCTGAAGTCAACACCTTCAAACTTTTCCAGTTTTGAAAAGTTAGCAGCCATATGCCTCATAGCAGCAGCCATTGATTATCACAAAATAGTTTACTTTGATTGTTGGTGGTTATGAGCCCAGAACAGGGTAAGATAATCAATAGCCTAACTACGTACCAATTAAGGTTACCGGATATCACTTGGAATCNGGGTAAGATAATCAATAGCCTAACTACGTACCAAATTAATAGTTACCGGATATCATTTGGAATCGTGTTATCACTTTCCAAAGTAAACTATTCGACCCTAATGCCTGGGTATCACGAATATCTACTTGGGATAAGACCAAATGTTTGTTATTGAATTAGGCACAAAATCAATAACCCTTTGCCTTCAAGTGTTTAGTTCGTATATTCTCTTCTTCATGCAGTTGTGTTTGATCTCCTATTTGTAGGTAAGATCACTCAACCCTAGTCAATGGAATTTATGAGTGATTAACGGCCCATTAATCTCTCATAATTAGCCTCCATAATAATAGGTATTAGTGGTTACACGACCAATTAAACGTGGTCATTAATAAAGTTATAACTGCCACTTGAATAGGTTAAAGCAGTTACAATTCAAGCTTGAATTCAGTCCAATGAGTTAATCATACTCACTGATGAGCTAGTCCCTGAAAGGGTTGCTCCCTGA
Source organism: Artemisia annua (assembly GCA_014162995.1). Taxonomy (NCBI): domain Eukaryota; kingdom Viridiplantae; phylum Streptophyta; class Magnoliopsida; order Asterales; family Asteraceae; genus Artemisia; species Artemisia annua. Next base: position 9,563 of record LBNU01039532.1, read on the forward strand.
TGAGATCCTTCAGCCTGAGCTGAATTCATCATCCTGATGAATATCATTCAGTCCAGAGTGTCACTCACTGAAATTCATCACACACTGAATAATACTTAACCACTATCAGAGTCAGGGTGTTCAGGGACCTGATGGGTGTACACTCCGTACCTCCTGACCCATTACCAGGTGTGAACTAATCCCTTAAGTGCACTAAATTTTCCAACATCATATCTGTCTGTGTGATTATAATCAGTGCATCAACTATTCATGAGAGTCTTTTGTACCTTGGGGTCTACCCGATCCAACCAGACCAATACCGAAGAATGTTTTGTTAGGCCTGCTACCCATCTTGCCACCTCAATCACGTGAGATCTAGCTTGTAAGAAAGTGCACATAACTAATGAGACATGCCAACAAGAACATACTAGCGAACAACTCCAATGTAGCACGATGTGTGTCTGACGACCATATGACGGTATAAAAACAGCTATTAACATCAGTACTGTATATAGAAGAAAAGGTGTAAAAAAGATAGAAGTAGTTGAAGAACACTCCACAAAAACACTAAGAATAATAAAATATGAAAAGAAAAAGAATCTCAAGTTAAACTTCAAATCAGAATTAGGGATGTGTCATGTGGTTCTGCATGTTGAACCTGCTTACTTTATTATTGCAATTTATAGCACCCATAATCCAATTTTGGTGTATGGAAAAATAGATTATTTGATTATTTAGGGGTCGGTTAATTAGTCTTGCATAGTCGTTTTCGTACTAGCTGCAACATAGATTATCAAAGCATAAAACAAACTATTTCCACATCTAATCTCACATAGATCTGCTGTGAAAATAATCTCAACATTAAATCCCACATAGGTTAAAGAAAGAAAATGTTGCTAGCTAATATACCATAGTATACATGACTAACTTGTGTTTAGATTACTTAAAAGTTCTCTCGCGTTTTGGCGATTTTGGCGAAAAACAAATCCCTCACTTTACGATTCACCATGTACAAGAACAGGAGTCCAGGACATTTAGGTACATAGGGTGATAGAACATGTAAAAGAACAGCTGCACACAATTGCATTGGCACCTTTTGGAGCTCCTCGTACCCTTATGGTCGTCAAGTACACATTACAACATTATTTCTGGGATTGGTTATTGGAACTTCTTTTATTATCTTAAAATATATCAAAATTCCTATATGCAAATTGGTGATCGAGTTTTTGTTTCTATTACAGCATTGCTGTATGTAGATACATCATTATATTGTTTCCTTAAGATGTCACCGAAGAATCGTCTAAGGATACATTGCAGTATGTGTTTGTGACACGCCGCAAAAGGTAAGAATATTGGTATCGGATATGACCTCTCTAGTGTGAACAGTCAAGCGTCTGCTTGTTTTGCTGTACAACTGTAACAAAGTGGTTTTTGAATGGATAGATTGATATTATTTAATCGACTTTGTTGTTGGATAGTTAATGGTGTTGTATTTGTTGAAGCGATATGGTTTTGTATTGTAACTGGTGGTTTTTGTTGAAGCCATGTGCATTGTAAAATTAGTGTACCTGTTACGATTGAACAAATGAAAATTATGCATAATGATGAAAATCTGGATTCTTTATTTTTTTTATTTGGAAAAACATTACTAAGATCGGTTCCTAGGTATTAACTGATCTATTTGGGATGTCACTTAGATCAATTCCCAACCGATCTTTTTGTGTTCCCCTCAAATAGATCACCCTTAGTTAGAGTGGTTCATAACCGATCTTTTTGAGGGTTTTCAACCGATCTTTTTAACGTTTTTTGTAGTAGTGTATACGATTCTTAAACTCATAATATTATTTTATTGGTTTCAAGTTATCGTGGGTTGGTTGCTTTTTAATTCGTTTTTTACATTGCCTAGATTGATTCATTCACGGCAACTTGGAGCTACATAATTAATTTATTCTTTTGTTTTGTCGATTAGTGCATGGTGCTTCATTCTTAATCCTATACGATTTAATGATATTCCTTGCTGTTGATTCACGTGGGTCGGTGTGAGGCAATATTCATAGGGTCCTATAATCTTCGACTGATTTTGTTCTTGCTATTGTTGATTGATTGGTTATTAATTCATATATCCTTTATTGATCGACAATAATTATGGTGGGAGGTTAGTTTTCTGGTGCTATTTGCTATAAACCCTAATCGTCGCGATTAGGGTTTTATCTTCTTTATTTGGTATTGCATGCTTGCTGGTGGTAATTGGTTGTTATTAGTGTTTGATTATTGTGTTAGTGGTTGTGAGAGATGAATAAGGGTTTTTTGACTTCTATGAGTGTTACTAAGGTTACTTCTGATTCTGGTACGTATGCTATTGGGAACGTGGCTAGCCATTTGGGAGAGGGGAATAATACATTAACACAACCTGTTAACGTGAATATTGAAGAATTTAATGCTACTGTTGATTTTTCGAAGGTGACTATGAGGAAACATAAGAAGCCTAAGGATGTTAATCCTAGTTCTAATCAGCCTATACTTGCATCGTCTGGTCCTATTATTACTGAGTGGAGTGTTGATGATGGAGATATTGAATTATCTACGATTGTGGACAAGAATAATCAAGTGAAGCCGGTTTCACTTGATCCTTTAGTTAATGAACCGAATGGTCCACATGGGGCTTCTAACAAGTCTCATAGTTCTGATAAGGTTGATACGAATGCACATGGGGCTGTTGGTATTGAGAAGGTTGGTGTGGATGCTTTGAAACAACCTTTTACATCGTATGCTGGTGCTACTTCTAATGAACCAAAGAAATACATGTCTAACTTTCGTAGGCTGGAGTGTAGCAAGAAATCAAACGGTGTGGATCTTTCTGTACCTATGAAAGTGGTTGAAGAGGTGAACACTACGTTTGAGAATTCTCTGTATGGGTACTTCCTTGGCCAACGACTTGCTTTTCCTATTGTCGATTACTATGTACGCAATGCGTGGGCTAAGTTTGGTATACAGAAGGTAATGATGAATGCAAAGGGGTTCTTTTTCTTTAAGTTTAACTTGAAAAAAGGTGTTGATGATGTTCTTGAAAACGGTCCTTGGTTAACTAGAAAAGTACCTATTATTCTTAAACCATGGACATTGAACACCAACTTGCTTAAAGAGGATTTGACCAACATCCTGGTGTGGGTTAAATTCCATAATGTTCCTCTTGCTATGTTTTCTGATGATGTTCTTAGTCTTCTTGCCACATTGATTGGTACGCCCAAAAGGTTAGATGCTTATACCAGTCAAATGTGCAAGGAATCATGGGGCCGTAGTAGTTTTGCTAGATGCATGATTGAAGTGAAGTCGGATCAGGTGCTTCGGGATATCATCACTGTTGAGATACCTTTACTTGATGGTTCGGGTTCGACTACGGAGAAGATACGGGTTGAATACGAGTGGAAACCACCTCGTTGTGATAAGTGTAAGATCTTTGGTCATAGTCTGATTGATTGTCCTAAAGTTGTTCTACCTTCTGTTCAGCCTACTAAGCCTGTTAATGATGGTTTCAAGACGGTAAATAACAAAAAGAAAGGAAAGCAAGGTGGTTCTACTACTATGGGTCAAGGAGGGTTTACTAAACCTGTTGTGGGTAAGCAATTTCAGTATCAACCCAAAAAGACTCCTCCTGAACCTAAGAAAGTGGATGGCACTAAGAAGAAGACTTCAGATGTGGCTAGTTCGAGTAGAACGAATATTTCTACATCTAACCAGTTTGATGCTCTTAATATGGATGATACGGATGCTTTTGGTATTCCTACTAATGACACCAACAAGGATGTGGATTCTGGTCGTACAATGGAAGTTAATGAGGATGAGTCTACTAAGACATGTAATGCATCACAAGAACCCCTTGTGAGTGATTTGAAAGAGAAGGAGTCGGTTGTGGCTCCTAAAATTAGTGATTCTTCTACTCTGCCCTTTTCTTCTACTAAGAGGGTTAACCCTTTTTCTAAGGTGGGAGAGATCGTGGTTTCTGATTCTGACAATGAGGTGGTTCTTAACACATTTGATGAGTCTGCTAATCTATTCGGTGGTGGACAAGAGTATGAAGAAGATTATGATGACTATGACTACGATGACTATGCAAAGCAGGTTTATGATCTTCCAGGGAATTTGGATGCGTTTAATGCCATGTACGGCACAAAGCTTCAAGGTCTTAGGAAGTAGTCTTATTTTGATATGTCTTATGTTATCATTTGAATAGTGGTTTGATTTCTTGTCTAGAAATAGGAAGTATCTTGTTATGTAAGCTTTTCGCCTATGTAACGGGCTGAGATATGGGATTCACCCATATCCATTGTACTTAAATGCTTTTTGAAGTAATATATTTACTGGGTCGTTGACCTTTTACCCAAAACTTGTGTTTAGATCAGTATAATATCTTCGAACCTCCAATACGGATGTCCTAATAGATAGCGCATTCCCATTTGAGATTTGAAAATTTATATGATTCTTAACTTTTTATTTCATTTTGATTGAAATAATTTTTCTTAAACAAAAAATTCCCTATGAGAGATTTTTAGGCTAGCCATGCAAATCATTGATTTTTATTAATCTCGTGTTACTTTGGGCAATACTTGTACACTGTGTACTCGAGTTATGATTAAGGGCAAAAGAAAAGAAGTGATAAAGGGAGGAAAAAAAAGAAAATAAAAGAAATGAAACAGAGTGATTCATGCTAATATGCTATGTTCTTGAGTTGAAAAGCTACCTATCTTAACTACCTATCTTTACTATCTATAAAGGAAAAAGGGTCAATGTGAAATGTGAAAAGTCAAAATGTTGAATTGTTGAAATGTTGAAATCTTATTAAAGGTAATTATGAATGCAATTAATATTATTATTAAAACACCCCATTACTTAAAAGTACAATGATTTATTCACATTGTACAACCAATTAAAAACATATCTACCAAATTAAATACAACCAATTAAAACACAAACCGGGTTGACCCGGGACGCTTCAAACCCAACGGGTTGAGCCGGTTTAATTTGACCCATTTTCGACCCAACCTAGAAAGTTGACC
>LBNU01039533.1:8403-18988 GCA_014162995.1 Artemisia annua
GTGACACTTTCTTTTTATGGAAGTAAAGACTAAGTTATGACACACAAGGTCACATCAACTTATGTATTGACTCAATGTAGAATACTTCCAAAAGTGTGTAAGAACCAAAGATGGTCAAACACATAAAGTTTCTATTAATGTGATGTGACACTTTTTTTTAAAGAAATAAAAACTATGTTTATGTTTAAAAAGAAATGTTAAGTCTAGTTTATACAAGATTTAAAACTAAAGTGATGAATTACTTATAAACTAAAGTTTGTACTTTGTCATTAACAAAACTTAGCAAAGGTCGTAAAATATAAATAACGTTTTTAGGCGATATTTGTATTAACAGTAGGATCTCACGATCCTACGATCCTACACACAAAAAAACGATCAGGATCTTAACAAGATCGTAGTTCAAGTAGGATCGTATCAAGATCTTAGGATCGCACATAGGATCGTGGGATCGGATCGTAAGATCGTAGGATCGCCTATTATTATTATTATTATTATTATTATTATTATTATTATTATTATTATTATTATTATTATTATTATTATTATTATTATTATTATTATTATTATTATTATTATTACAACACTTTTATTAGAAAATCAAAGGATTTACAAGAAATTAGTGGGGAGCCGAGATATTAACTGGGCCCCCACTCCTCTAGCTATAGCGAAGTTAATCCTACTAAAAATATGAGCAGCAACTCCGAGATAATAATAATAATAATAATAATAATAATAATAATAATAATAATATTATTATTATTATTATTATTATTATTATTATTATTATTATTATTATTATTATTATTATTATTATTATTATTATTATTATTATTATTATTATTATTATTTTAAATTTTTTGCTATATTAACTTATTTTGCATAAGTCCATGTCTTAATGCCCAATGACTAAGAATTCTTCATGAAAGCTATTATTTTGATATTGTTAATTGATTGTCTTTGCAAGATTAATGATGCCAAATCATTATGCTTTTATGGACTATTTAAAAATAATTTAGATGTGTCTTTTTGGGTTTATTATGAAGCATGATTTCATGCTTTGTAACATGTCAGAAGCTTCTTTTTGAAGTAAACCATCTTGATACTTGATCCAGTTTTGTTCATAATTTATTTTGTGTTTCATACAAAAGTATGAATTATATGTTAAAAATTTTCAGTAATATTATCAGAATATCCTAATTTAATTTATTTGATTATCAAGAAAAAAATATATTGTGTTGCCCTCTATTATAAATTATGTCATTTGATTTTAAGATACAATCCATTTATCTTTTTGAATTAATCTATATACTGTAATAAAAAAAAAAGTCATAGAATCACGTACCAGTAAATTAACATTATATTTTTGCATTAATCTAAATGTTATCACGAAAAACCTATAATAAAAAACATTGAGCAAGAAGTAGGTGCACGTATGTAGTAACCTTGTGCAAGTGGGCATTGCAATATATCTAATATTCTACTACTACGGTACTTGAACATATAACTTTTTCTTTTATCATCTATTTGGATTCGTTTGTCATATGAAATATTATATAGAAATATAAAATTACAATCCCCATACAAAAATATATATATTTTCACAGGATCTTATGATTTCGATCCGATCCTACGATCACGATCTTGCAAAGCCGAAAACGATCCTATGTAGGATCCCGATCCTAACAACCTTGGTTGGGATGGATATGTATACATAAAAGTTGGCCCCTCCGTTCGCAATTCAATGTTTTTCTGTTAGACTTATTACAACATGAAGTTAGGTAATTCATTCGATACCTTCATGTAAAGAAACAAAAAAAAAGTTAATACTTTACCAGAAAATTGTAAGTGTGACAAAATAATATAATGATATTAGATATTGCAGCTCCGATTGTAAAATCAGCAACAACTCAAAGAAACAGCCTAAAGTGAACACATTTAGAAGATCAAAATGTCGGGATCAATCATAAAATAGACCCAACGAAAAGAAGAACAGAACCAGAAAAGGTCATGGTGTTAGATTTTGCACTAAATTTTAGCCAGCACATCATCTTAAATATATTATATTTCTTTATGCAAATGCGTTTTACTGCTAATTTTGTCCTTTTGATCATCTAAACGTGAAATGCGAAAGAAAAAAAATGTATACTCATCTTAGCTACCCACTCTTCTGTTTTTCACCTTTCTTTATGTAAGCACGTTACATCAAGATCAATATAAATCCGAAATCTCTGAGAGTCCATGATTAAACAGCCAAAATGAGCCGAGAATCTCGTATCACTATGGATGAATAATTCTCGCGAAAAAAATCTACTGCAACATGGAATTCAAGAAGAAACTGAACTGAAGTTTATCTCAGTACAAAGCATTTTTTTAACAAAAAACGAACTCTTCCCCCTGCATAACCAAACTCTTATGTTAACTATAAAAATGGTAATAAATGTAACTTGCTGTAAGAACAGATTAAAAACTACAAAAACAGTAGTACATAACTCAGCTCATAGAATAAAGTAGCATGTTCAATACTTCTAGAACAATAATTCTCGCCAAAAGAATATCTATTGCAACACGGAACCAAGAAGTCACTGAACTGAAGTTCATCTAACAATTAAAGGATATGGGGAATTTTTAACTGGTGGCAAGCTAATTATCTAAATAATCACATGTACAAAGTGGCGCTGCCTAACCAAGACTCGATAAACAACAAACTCTACATCAACTCTTTCTTATCTTTTCTCTGTTTTAACTTGTTGTAAAAGCAGATTAAAACCTATAAAAACAGTATTACATAACTCATAACAAAAAGTAATATGTTCAATGTATCTAGACTAATAATATTTAGCCATTAGTTCAGCTAATTATAATCAATCACACCCTCGTTCTTATATGTAACTTTACTCTCTTATACATTTACTATGGGAAACGATGCCATTTAGAGGGTTTCCAAAAGAACAACATTCTATTTTTTTTATTTTGTTCCTTACTTGCCTCCAAAACAACAACATTCTATTTTTTTTGGTTCCTTACTTGCCTCCATATGACGCCGTGTGACGTGCACACTGACCATGTTTCGATTCGCCTAGCATCATAGCCTCTGACACCAGTCTTTTATACAAAAACACATGGTTACGTGTCTCAAATACATATTCCTGAAAAAACATGTGTGCATAGTATCAAACGATAATAAAATTTCATGGCATTGTACTATCCATCTGCCCGCTGTACACGTGTATTAAAAAAATCCATGACACTTCCGTGTCTTAAAAAACACGTACACACAATCCCCTCTCATTTAATGACGCTCAAATATGTAAATAGTCGAATAAAGAGGATCATTCCGTCATGGTAGCAAACTTTTTAGGTTGCCGTGCCAAGACGCATATGATCTCAACTCCAATCAAATTTCCCGAAGTACATTCTAATTCAATCATCACAACATCAACATACTTGATTAAAATAGATGTAAGTGATATACGACATGGATGACAACAGGATAGAGGTTATGCAGGATTATTTTATGCAAAAGACGCGTCACCAAATTTTACGAGAGAACCACCCTTGCCAAATTGCAGTCAAAATCGAAAGGCTCAAGTTACATTAAGAAAATCAAAAGTACGAAGTTCTAATAAGATGTAAAAACCGGAAATTTTACATTAATTTTTACAATTAAACTTGAACGTTTTATCTAAATTGCGTAAATTTTAAACTTTACATATAACCGTTAGGGTTACCCCGTGCATAATAAGAACCACCTTTATATGGTTTACATCACACTGACTAATATTTCATCTACTAAAAACCAAATAAATGATCACTTTCATTCAAATTCATTGTTTTCAAATAACTTGCGTTTTACGCGTTCAAACTTACGTTTTAAGTATTTTAAACTTAAACCCAACTCTAGACCATGCTTAGTCTACATTTTTTATGCATTCTAATTTTATTACATACATATTTTATTTGTTATACTTTTATTTTACCATTTTTACCAAAACGTTGCACGTTTTACATTTTTAGCTCAAACCCGTACCACCTTTTGTACCTTAGCCCTAATTAAACATACTTAACATATATTTAGCAAGGTTATACAACACCTAAACTCCCAGTAACCAAAAATATTCAGCCACATCACAATGATAGGTGTCTTTGTGAGGACACACCTAAAAGACTCATGTATGTGTCATTTTGACACATGTACAATGGCGGATCTAAGATTTTTAAACATGTGTGGCACGATCAATATTCGATCACCCTATTATCAAATTATATTGTTCAAATTGTCAAACTCTCTAATTCAAACCTAATTAATAACACTAAAAAGTCAAAATAATATCTTTAATTACCAAACAAGCTCAACAAATAGTCGTCCATAAAATACCTTTAATAAATAGTCTCAATTTTTTGTTTCTGCTACCTGGTAGCTAAATCAATCATTATTAAGAAATACAAACCATTTAGGCTTAATTTATTATTTTGTCTAAATTTAATAGGTTGACTTTATTATTGATATTCTAACACGTTGATTGTTATTAAGCGTGACAATTTGATTTTCATAACTCTAATTGTTAACTCAGCTTTTGATCAAAACACTCACTGGAAAAAAAGTGTGCATCAAGAATCAAAGTTATTGAAAAAAATGTAATACAACAATTATTCATAATTAAACTTTCTTTACAATAATACGTATTTAAATGATCTGATGCCAATATATTACTTATTACTAGTTTGCAAACTTTATAAAGAAAAAAAACCCATTTTCATGTTTTAATGTTTGGCCCACTACCCTATCTTATCCGACCATTCACAAATTGACAAAAGTAGGTTTTCTCTTCACTTCCAACTCTTCAAACTGTATCATCCTTTGCGATTGAAGAGAACAAACTTCTATATCATATCGTTTCATTCTATTCAACATTCAATTTTAAATTATTTCTTCTTCTTCAACAATATTAACGTGATGCCCCCAAAAGATTTGCTGCCCTGGGCCTCGTCAACTAAATATATACATTGGTTGCACCAAAAAAATTACAGTTCACATGGCCAATCCATGTGTGGCACGTGCCACAGGTAGCCAAAGCTTAGATCCGCCCCTGCACATGTAACACCTATTTGCATGTATCTTTCACTTAAAACTAGACCTAGACCATTTCATTTTCATTCTTAACATAAAAAATTCAACACATTTCTCTCCCTCTCTTGTTGTTCTTGTCGATCCACTACACCACCACAAACACATCCATAATTTTTGATCTATTGCGAGTTCTTGTGATCGAGATTGAAGGTTCAATGATTCTAGCATGTTTCTTGGGTTATCTTCACTATAAAACACCACAAATCTCATCATATTCACTAGATCTAGGTTGGTTTTATTCAAGGGTTTTGCAAGATTTGTGGTTGAAGTTATTGATTGGGTTAAAAACCTAGGTTCATTGGTTTTGTTTTCATCATCTCCTCCTCTGTAAGGAATAACCACATATTTATTTTTATACCATTATATTATTCTTGTTAATATATGTATTTGTCTGAGATCTACATATATTACACATTTAATACATTTATTTGTAAGATTTATACATTGTACTAGTGAAACAAATCAAGAGAACACTAGAAACAATGTTTTTATCATTACTTTTCTGGGACAAAATTGATCAGTGACCAAAACGACACAATCTATAAAAATCAGTAGATTTCTGGACTTGGACAAAAATATAGGGTTATAAATCTATGTCTTAGCTTCGATACCCGACGATTTAATTAGAAAATAAACGGGAAAACTATGCCATATTTGGTAACCTGTTTTCAATGGCCAAAAACTCTTAAAAGTTGTACAGAACCTCCTATTGGAGTTCCAAAAGAAAATGTAGTAGACTTTTTAACTTGAGTGTGGCCGCTTGAACATAATCAAATGAAGTTTTAATTTATAATATAGAGCCGTTTTCGTGAGGCTGTTATAATATGAAAATAAATAGCTTTGATATACAAAGATATTTTAATAATTTTACACATGTTATGTAATTTTTTGGAACACTGGGACCCATAAAAATGATTAATAGACTCAAATCCTTTCCATGGACGTAAAAACCGAATCATGACTCTTTATGGTTTAGGAGAAACAGGTTCTATAAGATCGGGTAACTATTTTAAAACTAAACCGAACTTATGTCCGGGTTTATTAAACTTAACAAATTTGTCATAAAACTTGTCCCAATTGTTTTATAAATGTTATAAACACTAAGTACAATGGTATAATAGATATAAAAACTTTAAACTCACTTGCATATTCACGTTTATTATTCTCAATCTAAAACGCAACATATTATTTTTAAGTTGCTCCTAGAATAATTATCGGCGTCTCATTGCATTAATCTCGTTATATTTATCTCGTTGCTTTACGGTGAGTTTCATAGCCCCACTTTTACTTGTTTTGAATTACTTTTTGAGTGATCATACATATTCGTTTTACTTACATACTTTACTCATTTACCGAAACACTTCACTCGTTTACTGAAACATATTCATCGCTTTATTTAAATAAATGGCTTGTATTTACATATGGACACAAGTGTTTTGAAAATGTATACTTGATTTTCTCTGCAACCACTATGCTTAACACTGGTACAAAAAGTTATATTGGTCACGCCAAAAATGTGTGACGATATGCATATAGTCACACACATTTTTTTCGTTGTGTGTCACCAAAGGTCCCGCCACCGTAGGTGGTATATGGTCACATTGTTGAGTTCATGGCCTTTTCCATCTAAAAAGAGTGACCAAAACCCCGAATATGTGTGACAAATTAGGCATAAGTTTTGTTGGATTAGTCATAATCAGTGACCGTAAACACTTTATAGTCACACGAATGTTTTTTGAGAGTAACTATTGTGTGGAAAACTAGAAGGGGGGTTGAATAGTTTACCGGTTTTTAAGTTGATTATCTTTTGAAACTTTCGTGTAATCAAAGATATAAACTAAAGACAATATGTATATGCAAAGATAAGGAAAGAAACGATCAAACCACAACACGAGTGACTCTTTTTCCTTGCCCTACGTCCACGCCCCGAGTATCCAACTCGAGAGTTTCTTTCACTAGTCAACAAGCTCCTTTCACCGGCGGAGAAAACCTTACACGTCGCTTACACGATTACCGACACTAAGCTAGATGTCGAGTTCTTTTACAAGGGTACAACCACCCCCGTTAGTTCTTTTACAAGGGTACAACAACTCCCGTCACACTATGTATTTTAAGGCCTAAAATACTAACCGATCACAACTTAATATACACAAACAAATGAGGTGTAATACTACAAGAAGTATACACAATGCTAAGCTAACAAGTCTTGCAACTTTGTGTTGAATACTTGTAACTTTGTATGAGTTGGTGAACTTTCTTTGCTACAAAAGAACTTCACAACTATGAAGATGTTAATGGGTTAGAAGAAAGATATGAGTAGTATGTGCAAGATGTAATAAGAAGTGATAAAGAAAATTCTAACAAATGGCTTGGTATTTATAGCAAAAGTTTTCAGCAGCCTGGCGGATTCGGCGGCACCCTCACAAGGGTTCCGCCCGTGTACCTCCAAGGTTCCGCCGGGTCTGACAGAAAACTTTGCTATAAATTCATCCAAACCAACCATGGTCACATCAACTTATTACTAGTCAAAGATATACTTGTGTAAGACATTTTATAGATAGTCAAACACACAATCTTACTATAAATGTATATTGGAGTCTGACACAAACTTTCCATAAATGTGATGTGACACTTTCTTTATTAAGAAATATGAAAATGTTAAGTCTAATGTGAAATGTTAATGTAGCTAGAAAAGATTAGTTATGTAAGACTTGAACTAAAATCATGTTTTACTAAACACTAAAGTTTACATTTTGTCGTTAACAAAACTTAGCAAAGATCGTAAAATATAAATAACGTTTTTAGGCGATATTTGTATTAACAATCTCCCCTTTTTTGTTGATGAAAAAACATAAACTTTGTTTTTAAGTAAACCACTAATTTTAGTTTTAAATCTTAAAAAGAATGTTATATTTAAACTTGTTTTACTTAATTAATGAAAATCATTTTAAGTTAAAAAGTTTAGATAACTTTCTCCCCCTTTTTGTTGAAACAAAAAGAAGAGTAGCGTAGCAGAACTATGCACTTGCTCCCCCTTGGTCGATACTCCCCCTAAAAGGAGTGCCAAGTTGGGAAACATGGATTTTGAACCTACAAAAAAAATGGTTAGTTGGTGATAATGATACATAATCAAGCATTTAGTCACCACATATTATGAGAATATAATCAACCACAATCACAACTCATATATGATCAACCAACAATGAAAATAAGATAGTAGTAAAAGATGTCATTCCAAGTAAAATATGACTTTTTAAAAGTCAAAGACAAGAAATGAAAATACCCTCCTACTTCTAAAAATAAAAATAAAAGTTAAAAATAACCAAGAAATAAAAGAAAAATAAAATCCTACTTCTATAAGTAGAAGACATTCAACACATCCTAAATGGGGCAAAAGACCTCCAAAAAAAACTCTATGAGTTGTTTGGATGGGAAAGAGCATCCAAACGCTCAAGGACGTGTTGTATAGCAAAGCGGGTCTCATCTTGAAATTGGTGAAGCATCATTTTGATGTTTTCACCGATTTTAACCATTTGCTCACATTGTGAGCAAGAATGGTGATGAGTGGGTTGGGAAGGGTTGTTTGATGAGGGTGGTGGTGGTGGGTTGGTGTTAGTTTGCAAGTCCATTGCTTGATGGAGGTGGTTTTCGACCATTCTTTGAATTTTCTCATAAGAAGGAAAGAAAGACTCAAAGAGTTGGGCTTGGGAATGTGGTGGAGATGGGTGATCATGGTGTTCAAAGTTTGGTTCTCCATATAGAGGACCATGGATGTCTTTGAAGGTAGGATGGAACAACAATGGTTTTGGTTGGTGGTACTGTTGTTGTGGTCAAAAGGCTCATTTGGCTCAAAAAATGGCCTTGGTTTTTGTGTTTGCTCAATGTGAGCAAACGGGTGCAAAGGTTGTGGATTGGTTGATCTTGGTGGAAGATCATTAAGATCTTCTATGAAAGGGTGTGGTGATGTTGGTGGAGATCCAAATAGCTCCATTGGTTCAAGTTTTGGTAGTAGTGTTGGTGATGGAGCTTTGGATGGTTGGGTTGGAGCACTTGGTGGAGTTGGGTCAATGGGTGATTTTGTAGGTGGTGAAGTAGTGAGCTCAATGGGTCCCTTGGGTGATGGAGTTGGAGATGCAAGGTTCAAAAAATGTTCATTTTTGATGGGTGAGGAGAATTCATCCGAAGATGAAGAGCTTAGGTTGATGGTGTGGTGTGAACAAATTGGTTTGACACTTATTCGGGCGGTTCTCCGAATGGGTCGAGGTGGTTGAGAGGTGATTGTTGACTTAGTCATTGTGAAAAAGGTTAATTAGAGATTTAGAATCAGATTTTGTGATGGTGATGGTGTGTTATAACCAAGAATCACTATTCAGGAGGTCGGGGATGCTCGAAATAAAGGTTAAACATGGTATATTAGATTAAAGAATTGGGGAAGATGTGTGTGTTTTCTAGAGAGAGAGAGAATGAAAACACACACACTTCTTATTACATGAACATCCACCTCTCCTAGTTGTCACTAGGAGAGTATATATACTACTAAACACACTAAACTATGTCCTATTGACAAGACAAGTACTTGTGCTTATTACTAATGCAATTTCCAACATATAACATTATTTTCAAGGCTAACAATCTCTCCCCAAAGTAATGTTATATGGAAATTGCTTACAATGTTCCCTACAAGCACAATTAAGTAAAATACAATACAAAACATAAGTACAGCAGCATTGAGAGTGGTCTTCAAGCACCATAGCTTCACTAATACATCTGAGTCTTCTCGGCTGCCATCACTTTGACTTGTAGAGGAACAANACCAATGATATCATGGAGTGGGTGAGGTGATATATTGGTATTCATGTAATGAAACACGTTAATGAATCATATTCTAGTATAATGTGTACCAATAATATCAATGTATTGGGTGTGGTGATATTAGGGTTTATTTTAGTGATTTCCAAATTTCCCTCCAAAAGTTGAAGTAGAATAATTTCTCGCCCAAACTGTGAAAATCACTATGAAATGCGAGTGTAAGGTTGCACGAAAAATTTGAGTTATGAAAATTTTTACGCCGAATTTCACCGAAAATTTTTGAATTTTGGCCAAAAAAATTGAATTTTTTGTCAAAATTTTCAACGTTATACCAAATTTTGAATCTCGCGTAAAAATTGAACGTTTAAGCTCCCGTAGAAAATAAATTTTACTCAAATTTTCCCGTAGAAAAATTGAACGTTTAAGCTCCCGTAAAAATTGAACGTTTGAGAGCTTGGAGTAATTTGGGCAGAGTTTCGGCTTAAAATAAAGCGAATGAGACCTTACTCGATAATCGATAAGGTTATAAAGGCTAACTCGCCAAAATGAACCAAATTCTCTAATTTCCAGCTCATACTCGCTAGTAAATAGTCCATACTCGCTAATTTTGCCATACTCGCTAAGAAGTCTCACCATACTCGCTAAGCT
>LBNU01039534.1:4581-84167 GCA_014162995.1 Artemisia annua
ATGTTAGCCTCTAATATATTTAGATCAAAGTATTTATGTTTAAGATAGTATACGTATGTATTAGGTATTTAGTTTATAATTCTGTAAACCCAACTTGTAAGGGCTGGGCCATAAATGGGTTGTTTTAGGGTAATAGTTACAACGGTTATTAGTTTATACCGTTTATGAATCGGCATAACTCTTCCTGTAGCACCGATTCAATATGTATATATAGATAGGATCATGTAAACATATGGTTAACCTTTTTCAGTATTACTTATCAGAATTAAAAAGGGTTCAACCCATCTTTTGTGTTTCCTTATATAGCTCCTTTCAATGATACTTATACATGTTGTTGTTTGGATCAATTCGATCCTGGAAACCCTCCACAAAACATGTGCAAAATTGCAGAGATACTTCAAATTTCAACAAATAATAAAATATGGTAAAGATAACACTCTATTTGTTGCACAGATTAATATTTGCACACTACTTTCTATGAGCAAACTTTTTGTTTGGGGTTGTCATTGGCTCATTGCCAGGTTTTCCCACCATCATATCTATGGGTAAGTTTTCGGTGGATGTTAGCTCCACCATTTATATTTTGTGTAATTGTAATTTAATGGATATCAAAAGCTTAGCCAGGTTTAGCTTATAATCGAGTCAGGAGATGCGAAGTACACACTCAGCTCGTTCTAGCTAGCTAACTTGATGCTGTCACAATTATGTGTGGGGTTCATGGGGCCACGCCCCTTTGCAGGGTCAAGGGGCAACGTCTTTGCGGGGTATTAACCGTTTCCCTCCAACCAGTTTTTCCGATCAAAAGACACAACTTTTTCCACCAACCGTTTTTAACCGAATTTAACTAACTTTCTTTTATGTTTTACTCCCTACGATCAATATTTATTGTCCATAGACGAAAAACCCAGTTTAAGAAAACATCATCATTAAGACAAAATATTTAAATCTCAAAATGATCTCTATATGATTTAAGGAATATATCAGGATTTGGCATTTGTTGACTTTTTATACTTGTCAAACACAAATTTGTTTTAACACTGTCAAACACAAATTAGCTACCAATATCTGTACAAGTTTATCAAACTCGTGCAGTGGTTGTGATATAATGCCGGCTTATAACCAAATTATAATTATGGATTTAAACACTTAAATTAATAGGATACGTACACTTATATATTCTATATATGTTTGTCCTCTAGGGAATCTAGAACCAACAATTAATCGGCTAATTTGTTTTCTCCGTTAGTTGTTTTACTCTGCGTTTGTTTTAGCCGTAGTCAAGTTAATTAGATTTAGACTCAACCAATATCACTAAACTTGAAATCCCAAAAAATGGAAGCCATGAAGATCCTCATTCTAACGATTTCAGTATTTTTATTGTTTCCATTTATAAAGTCGGGTCCGAATCTCACCTCTGAAACATACAGCTTCATCAACGCTGTCAACTTAGCAAAGCCAGGTTGTGAAAGTCGATGCGGAGACTTAATTGTTCCCTACCCTTTTGGCATCGGCATGAACACAAACTGTTCAATTGGCCGCGGGTTTGACATTCACTGCAACATATCTTTAAACCCTCCAAAGGCCTATCTTACAAAAGATGATTACTCGTTTATCAAACAGATATCTGACTCCACTGTTCGAATATCCAATATTGTGGCTACAAGCTTATCTAGTGCTATTTCCTCAGATTATACAGATATGCCATACACATTCTCGGAAGTAAACAAGTTCACCGTCATTGGTTGTTCTGATTATGGCTGGCTGGCCTCATTAACTAAGTCTACTAGGATGGTTTCTACAGGTTGTATGGTCTTTTGCTCGACACTTGATGATACTCTAGCCAACGAATGTTCAGGGAGTGGCTGTTGTCAATCATCTATACCAAAAGATATTAGCTACTACGAATCTCAGCTTGGCACGTTAGTGGATTCAGGTGAAGTCATAGGTAGTATGAATTCTGTTAATGCTTCATATGCTTTTGTTGGTGAGCAGGATGTATTTAAGTTTAATGGTGCAAGCGATTTAAATGATACTTCTTTCATCCAAAGGATTGAAGCTAATGTCCCAATTGTTCTTGAATGGGCTATCGGTAATCTAAGCTGCACTGAAGCCAAAGTAACGGATGATTATGCTTGCCAAGCAAATAGTAAATGTGTCGACTCTACAAGCGATTCGGGTGGGTATCGTTGCATTTGCAAAGAAGGATATCATGGCAATCCTTATCTATCACCTGGCTGCCAAGGTACAATTTAACATTCACTTATTCACTGTGGGATCGATAGATTTAAGTTTCTAACATTTAGATTCCCAATTTCTGAACATTTTAGTTTGTGACTTGCTGATTCCCTTCATGTTGCATGCATGACAACACTATTCCATTGATCACCTTATAACAATAGTTTAGGAGAATAGTATATGAGTACTCATAGTATATTATTTTAATTTTTTTAGTACTCGTATAAGGATACGAATTATAAAATTTCATGAAATGGCTCAAATGGTCATGCATGCATGTTTGCCATATCCCAGTTAGCTCGTTATATGTATCCCTTGGCATAACTCTGAATATGATATACCAGTATTCTAGAATTGACGTCGATATCAAATTTGATTATAGGCTTGTATCAGTATATCACGACGTCAGTTACAATGTATGCAGGCCGTGCATTAACTTATGTTGATGGTTTTAATTAGAACTTACTAGCAACTACAGTGGCGGATCTAGGATTTCGAACCATGTGTGGCACGATTTTTGGCTCAATTCGCTTCACGGGTAGTTCTAAAATACAGTTGCCCACTAATTCACGTTTAACTATTGTTTTATGTTTGTTTTTTTTCGTCGAATCCGGGTTACTCAAGCACAGTATATATATTATTAAAAAAACTTGACATTTACGACAATTTCACGACTAGATCTTTTTAAAAAGGAAATTTGATAAAAATGCTATATATATTATGTAAACTCTCTCATCAAAATGCTTCAAAAGTGCACTTTTAGCAAATTTTCTTTTTAAAATAAAAGTTATACACCAGTTCTAAAATGTATAATGAGAAGATTACATAAACTAAATTCATTTAAGTGATTCAACTGAAAGTTTAGAGTGTCTCTTTTATGCATTTACAAGTGCTGCGGAGTGTTGTTTTTAAAACCACTTAACATAATAAATCCAAAAGTGCTACTGTGTTTGTATGTCGGTAGAAGGACAAAAAAAAAAGTGACTAAAGGACAAGCAAACACTATTTTACTACTAATATTTTTACTGTTTATCTTCTTCTACCTCTATTTTTCCACATCTACTTTCTTCTTCACTTCTTCTCCATAGTTCAAAAATCCAAACTTAGCATAGCACCTTCAATGAACCAACAATTTCTACAAAAAAGTTACACTTCGTCGGCTTTAATCGTGTGTGGCACGTGCTACACGTGGCTCACACTTAGATCCGCCCCTGAGCAACTATCAAGGCACTAGCAACCAAAAGCAACATCCGCTACAAAAAATTTAGGTGCAATCTACGCACTTTTATTTTGATATTTTTTTAAAGCACGCACAATTTTATTAGTTAATTAACATTAAAATAATGTGAAAAATTGGTTGCACTAACAAATATAAAAAAAGAAAAAAAAAATTAAACCAAAAGATTTTTCACATTTATAATTATAGAAAAAAAAATCACAGTTTTACACTACAACATTGTCATTTCTACACATTTTTTTCTTCACACTTTATTAAGTGTGAGCTTTTTTCTGAAGATTTTCACACTTATAAGTGTGAATAATTGTTTCAAAATCATCACACTTAAAAGTGTGAAGAATTATTTTAAAATCAAAATTAAAGAAAAAGTATTGGAATCTACACATTGATTTTTTTTAACCGTATGCGTCATCACGCTTAAAAGTGTGCAGAATTATTTTAAAACCCTCATACTTAAAAGTGTGAAAAATTTTTATAACACTTCACACATAAAAGTGTGAAAATATTTGCTACATCCAATTGGTTCACACATATACTAGTGTGAACTTTTTGATTCTTCACACTTTAAAGTGTAGCTACATACTCTAATAAGTGTGTGTATATTACTATTTTGTAGTAGTGTTATGTGTGTAAAAATATAAGATTTGTTTACACTCATAAGTGTGAAAATAAATTGTAACACCCAATTCTCCAAACTTAAAGAAGTGCGGAGAAATTAGGTTTCACAAATGACTTTCACACCTATAGATGTGTACGATTATGAGTGTGAAAAACCTATTGTTTTACAATTTTTAACACTTATAAATGTTTTGTTAAAAAAAAACACTTATAAATGCAACCAATTTTACACATTATTAAGTGTTAACAAACTAATAAAAATGTACAAACATTTTAAAAGTTTTGAAATAAAAGTGTGTAGATTGAAGTATTTTTTTTTTAGTGATCATTTTACAACACTTTTAACATTTGCTTTGGAGTGGTCATATATATGATTAAGTTATCATATATAGACACCTTTATTATTTTGTGTTAAGCATCAAGAGCTTTGTATTCCACTATATTTTGAGAAGTGTGAAAACATTTGTGTACAAAATATGATGTCGTGTGCGATACGGAAGGATGATCGATACATGTATGTTGATTAACTCATAACGTTCTGTGATATATTTTTTTTTCTTTCGAACGGCAATAGAGTAAAGATATAAGATCATTTGAGGACCAAATATTTTTTACATACCAAAGGACTAATCTCCACCATTCATCTCCCCTCCATCTTTATTTGATCTAATGGATGAGATTAATCCCAACAATTTAAAAAACTCACTTTTATCCTCTTTTTTCAAATATTAATATCTTTCAAACCGTTAATCGTTAATCGAAAAAAAATATACCGTTACGACGAGCATTTAATTATCTTTCTATAAATATGCATTGTGATATACTTTCGACAAAAAAAAATTTCGTTTTTTTCACGTTTTTTTTCGTGGCCGAAAAAATCACATATGATATATCATATATGATATTACATATCATATATGATATGCAATATCATATATGATATATCATATATGATATGCAATATCATATATGATATATGATATATCATATATGATATATCACATATGATATTTTTCGGCCACGAAAAAAAACGTGAAAAAAACGAAAAATTTTTTTTTGTCGAAAGTATATCACAATGCATATCTATAGAAAGATAATTAAATGCTCATCGCGATGGTATAATTATTTTCGCTTAACGATTAACGGTTTAAGAGATAATTAAATTATAAAAAATGGGTGAAATATTAAATGCTTTTAATCTCAACCATTGATTTCTTTTTAGATGGATGGTGGGGATGAGTCCCTTCGTATGTGAGGAATGTTTGGTTTTTTAAATAACTCAACTCATAGAGTAAATAGAAAACTAGCAATGTGCTAGGAAAAAATTACAAAAGGGTTGATAGAACATTCCAAGGATCACAAATCCACTCTATCCAATTTGGAATGACTCTTTTTTGTCTACTAGTAATCCAACTATATTATGAAAGCTTAACGTTGTCGAGGATTAGATGCTTGTTGGGCTGCTATGTATTGAAAACAATGTCATTCCGGAATCGCCATATAAAAAAGAGTGTGAAAATTTTCTGTCATGTTTTCTTTGACGCCATTTCATTCTGCGATATTTTCTTTATTTCTAGATATTGACGAGTGTACAAATTTGGAGACATTTCCATGTTATGGAACTTGTTCTAATACTCCCGGAAATTACACATGCAACTGCAAACGAGGGTATTCTGGTGATGCCAAGATTCAGGATGGTTGTCGAATTAACCCATTTCCGGTGCGTCTATTATCTTCAGGTAACCATATCCTTATTTTTGTGTGTTTTGTAATTTAAGCTAAACGCCACCACCGATGGCACAATATTTATTTATTTATTTATTTTTACAAAATCCAACAATCTATATACTTGTCAAGTTATCATGATCTGGTTATATGTTTTTAGATAGACATTTTGACAAAATCATGAGTGCTCACTTGTCATTTTTTTGGGAATCAACTAATCTAACAAAATTGCAACTTAATTTTCCAATTTTTGATATATATATTTATCATGTCAGTAACTAGGCTCCAAAAAGATTCTTTTAAAAAATTCGCAATTGCTTATAGTGTGCAAGAAATGGAAGTAATGGTAATATTGCCATACTCATACAGGTATGGGGGTTGGATTCCTTGCAATATTAATTGCATTGTTCGTGATGTACTTCATGGGCAAGAAATGGAAGCTAGTTAAACTAAGAGAAAAATGCTTCGAGCAAAATGGGGGTGTGCTACTGGAAAACAAACTAAAAACCAAGGGTGGCTTCGGTGTCAGCTCAATGAAAATCTTCCATGTTAAAGAACTAGAGGAAGCCACGGACAATTTTGCAGGGAGGTAATGGCATCGTATACAAGGGAACTCTACCAGACAAGCGCATCGTAGCAATCAAGAAGTCCCAAAGATTAGATCAAGAACAAAGAGAACAATTTATAAATGAAATGGTAATCCTTACACAAATTAATCATCAAAATGTGGTGCAGCTTCTGGGATGTTGTTTGGAAACTGAAGTACCATTACTAGTTTATGAATTTGTCTCTAATGACACTCTTGATCATCACATACATAATCGAAAAAGTGGAATGGAGAGATTGTCATGGGCAAATCGTTTAAGGATAGCACATGAATCGGCAGGTGCACTTGCTTACCTTCACACAGATGCTAGAATGTCCATCATACATAGAGATGTAAAATCTACAAATATTTTGTTAGATGTCAGTTACACAGCAAAAATTGCAGATTTTGGTGCCTCAAGGTTAGTCCCTTTGGGTCATGAGTGTCGACTCTAGTTCAAGGGACATTCGGGTACTTGGATCCTGAATACTTTCATACAGGTCAATTAACAGGTAAGAGCGATGTGTATAGCTTTGGGGTGGTTCTTGCAGAACTCCTAACAGGCGAAAAACCCCTGAGTATGGAAAGATGCCTAGAGTATAGAAATCTCGCAACATACTTTATGACAGCAATGAGAGAAAACCGATTTCTTAAGATTCTTGATAGTCAAATGGTCAGTGAGGCGAGTAATGAGCAGCTGAAAGCCATTTGTGACCTAGTATACAGATGCCTTAACCAAGTCGGTGGAAAAAGACCCACCATGAAAGAGGTGACCATGGAGCTTGAAAATTTGAGGAAAGCTGTAAAACCACCAAGTGATAGTGAAGAGATGAACTGCAATGAAAAGAGTAGCTTAGTGAGTAACAGTGAAGATATTGACCTTAGTGATGTTCCTCTTATCGCTAGTAGTGAAAGCTCTGGAGAATACAATATTTCTAATCTCACGGGAATGAACGATATTTTGCTCCAAATGGAGAGTCCTCGTTAATAATCAATAGTGAGTTAATCTTTCACTTACTGTTGGTATATCTTTATTCATGTACAAGAAATTATACAATTTATTTACTTATGATACTAGTAAAACTTTTATCATGGCTATTGTGTGTAATCATTCCCGTATAAGATACGGATGCATCTATTTGGTCAATAAAAAGTTGTCATTTGCGACACACGTATTTCGTGTTGGTATATGGGTCCTTTCAGTTAGCAATTGGGTTATTCTGGTGTACTGTACATCCTCTGTTCATCTAGTTTGGATGATCTTTTGCAATCAATTAACTTTTAACTTTCACGGAAAAAAGCTCGGTATGTATTGATCGATGATCTAAATCTTTCGGTCCATGTCTAATGTGTGATGATGATTGGGCTGATATATCCTTCATGATTGCTTTGCTAAAGAAATGTAGTCATGAGGATATGGTCTTTGGTGCATTTTATGTACAAATCTTGATTCTAATATATAAATTTCATCTTTTGCAAGGAGGGGAAAAAAAAAGGCACTTCTTTTGCCATCCGAAAAACCCCGATAGTCTGTTAATTCTTACGTATACTTAAAGGTTTAAGTTTGAAGATACGCAACATACTTTCTCAAAAGTACCGAAATACGTAACATACTAAAGATATTACTTATATCGCTAAGAAACTTTCAAATTTGGCACAAGATACGTAATGTTGACCGATTTTTTTACCTGTTTGATCGGTTTGTAGGTTAACAAATAAAAAAGTTACATTATTGGTCCTTGTGGTTTGCGTCTGTTTTCACCGGTCATCCTTTAACTTTTTTTCAGTTATAAGAGTTACAATAATGGTCCTTGTTGTTTGGGTGACTTTCACCTTTAGTCCCTTGACTTTATTTTCACTTTTTCGTCCGTTTTTTTTTTTTTTTTTTTTTTTTTTTTTTTTTTTTTTTTTTTTTTTTGGTAAAGGGAGTAATCATGCACCCGGTAAAAATCATTAATCAAGAAAACGTTTCAGTACTATGGATGAGAGTGAGTCTCTCATCGAAGTCCCTAAGGACGCTACCACTACCACTATATACGAATGACAGGCCATTCTTATAACTAACAGATCTAAATACTACTAACCATGACTAGCAATAAAAATACAATACATCACAACTCAAATAAACATTAAAGTCTTCTTAGTCATCCTAGCGATCCAGATCATAAACATGCGAACATCCAGCTTCAACCAATTGCGTCTTCTATTAGTATTATGCAAGCATAATCTAATAACCTAATAAGAGTGACTTCCGTAGCAAATTGAACTTGAAGCATAAACAATGGTTTAAGCGACCCAACCTTCCAGCATATCCGAACTTGAACCAATCTTCTAACAAATACGCGTGAACACACATGAAGACATACAATGATCAAGTCACAATGCACCACACCTCCCATGATCACACAAAGGACTGAAACACATAACATTTGCTGATCCACCAATAATAGCAACCATGGATGGAACCAAACTGCCATGGACCAGCAAACACCATACAACCAAACCAACACATGCATATACTGCTTCACCTTTAGAAGATAAGACGTCTCGTAACAATCAGCCATGATAGATAATGAATACACCACCATACTGTTCACCAGCTAAAGCAGCACACAAGCATGACAAACCTGTCGACAAAATAGGGTACACACCATGCCTACGCATAAACCAAGCATGAAAGATAAGCATGATAAACTGAAACCCTAACTTGATGTCGACTAAATCTCCTAGCCGTCAAATCGACCACGACAATCCCAATCAAATTAAACGAGCTTGGTTAATACAAACCATAACATCCCATCAAATTGATTCGAGAAATTATAATCAGCACAAAGCTTTGGATCGTTAGGGTTTATAAGGGTTTGACCACACAAGATTACCCAAAACTTGATAAACCATAATCATACATCTCTCTCAACCCACGTTCATCGAAGTAACATCAAAAACCAATAGAGAAACCACGATCACAGATCAACATACATGAATGAATGGATTGGTGAACCAACTTGCATAAAACAAAAGATATATATGACCGAACAGAAACACCAATCACCATAACTAAGCAATCAAAACCGAATAATACAAAACCCTAAATTAGGGTTTCATTCATGAAAGAACCCTAGCGATTGCAAAACCGATTAGGGATCAGTTTTGATTGCATAGATCGACCCTATATATGATTAGAAACCGACATAAGAATGATAGGATCGATCCTACCCAGAAAACCCAAAAGGCGGTTAAAAAAATATACCATAAAGCATAAATCCGAAACCCTAAATCAGCAACGATTTATGGTTTGGAAATTGCCAAGAACATCAATAGGGATATATGGAATATACAAAACAGGATCGATTAAATAAATAACCAATCATCCCAAGACGCAACACCAGTGTAAACCAATCAGATTAAAAATAATAATGATAGAATGGGAAAGGTTATTGGCGGCCATAGAACCCTAGGGAGATATATACCATACGCCACCTCTTAGAAAGAAAAAACAGTCCCCAAAGATCGATTGCATACCAATTAGACAAATCAGAGATTGAATAATGGTAGAGAAGCGATTTTAGGGCATGTTATGGCCGGAAATTGAAGAAAAGATGGGCCGGATATCCCCTAGGGGAGAGTACATGTAAGGGTTTATTAAGGGCAATTTTAAAGGCTCTTTTTTTCGTCCGTGTTTACACGTGTAAAGGAAATCTGTGATACCTGAATTCGACCTAAATTATTATCTATACCTTATTTCTTCAAATCGTGCCTCTGCCTTTAGATATGCCTTATAAGAACATTTGTTTCAGAAGTTAGAAATTATGCTCAACCTAAGTTCAGTAACCAAGTAAGTTTGGAATATCTCGAGAACTACATTGATACCTTACACCATTTAAGTTTCACTTCTGATTCTAATCTCCACTTCCGATTTGTTTGAATAACAGTTCGATACCTTTCCGATCATTCGACCTAAACGAGGCCAGTATCACGGAATATCTGTACCTTATTCTTCTTTTTCATCCATGTTTACACGTGTAAAGTTCGTTTTTGCGCGTTTTCGTCTGTTTTTACAAGTTTTCGTCCGTTTTTACACGTTTAGTTTGCTTTTTATACGTTTTCGACCGTTTTTACACGTTTTCTTCCGTTTTTCCACTTTTTCGTCCGTGTTTACACCGTCCATCACCACCAAAAAATTTCTAAAAAACTATTTTCAAAAAAAAAATTTAGACAAAAAAATTTAAAAATAAGGTTTTCGAAAAAATGTTTTTGAATTTTAAAATTCCAAAAAACATATTTCCGAAAAAAATTCAAAAAATTTTCTAATTTTTTTTGAATTTCTAAAAATTTCTAAAAAATATTTTTTTAGAAAAAAATTTAAAAAAAATTCTAAAAAATATTTTATAAAAAAAATTCGAATAAAATTTTTTTTAAATAAATTTTTTTTAGAAAAATATTTGAATAAAAATATTTTTTAGAAAAAATGTTTTTTAAAAAAAAATTTACAAAATATTTTTATTCAAATATTTTTCTAAAAAATTTTTATTCGAAATAAATTTTTATTCGAAAAAAAATTTTATTCGAATTTTTTTTTATAAATTATATTTTAGATTTTTTTTTAAAAAAACTTCCAATTTTTTTTCGAATATTTTAAGAATTTGTTTTTTTTCGATAATTATTTTTTGATTTTTTTTTTAATTTTTTTTCGAAAAAAAGAATTAGAAAATAAAATTTTGAAAAAAAAAGTTGTAGAAAAAAAGTTTTTGAAAAAAAAAATTCAAAAAGAATTTTATTTTTTAAAAGATTTTCGAAAAGAATTTTATTTTTTGAAAAAAAATTAAAAAAAAATGTTTTTGTAAAAACGCACCAAAGGTGAAAGTCAACCCAAATGACAAGGACCATTATTGTAACTTTTATAACTGAAATAAAGTTAAAGGATGACCGGTGGAAACGGACGCAAACCACAGGGACCAATAATGTAAGTTTTTTAAGTGTTAACCTACAAACCAGTCAAACTGGTAAAAAATCGGTCAACATTACGTATCTTGTGCAAAATTTGAAAGTTTTTTAGCAATATACGAAGTAAGTAATATCTTTAGTAAGTTACGTATTTCGGTATTTTTGAGAAAGTATGTTGCGTATCTTCAAACTTAGTCTATACTTAAATAGCCAATGTCGTGCATTGTCACAAACATACATTTAAAATATTATTCCAGAAACTTTTACTACAAAGTTCAAAATGAAAATCAACTATTTTTGAAGATATCATTCAACATTTCATTTTTATCATTCATCAATATTACAGAAGACCAATTACCTACTCATTACAGCACCAATTACACATACTACTAAAGCTGACGTCACAATAAAACCCTACTCAACACTCATCAAAAGACTAATTGACAAAACAAGAATAAAAACATACAACATGTAACTAAAACCCCCATGCAAAGGAACCCTAACGTCATCCTCATGCGCCTGTTCGTTACGCGCCTCTTGGCA
Organism: Artemisia annua; assembly: GCA_014162995.1. Classification (NCBI taxonomy): domain Eukaryota; kingdom Viridiplantae; phylum Streptophyta; class Magnoliopsida; order Asterales; family Asteraceae; genus Artemisia; species Artemisia annua. Next base: position 16,470 of record LBNU01039534.1, read on the forward strand.
TTGCAAAAACAACACTGTATTCGCGGCCACATACTGAATATATAATCATCAGCAATGAACACACGTAATTCATACCCACTTGAACAACTGAGAACCACTTCGATACATCTTCTTTATTCATAAGAAACGCATTATACTTCAAAAAGATCCCAATAATACCAACAGTGTAAAACAGTATCCAATATGAAAGCATTCGCGGCTCCAACCCTGATCTTGATTCTAAAACCACAATTGTTGGTACTGATCCCCATAATCCCATGTAGAACAAGCATGTAACCACTAGAACACATGATATTGTAAACTGACTAAAATAATATCCAAATAGCAATTTGATCAAGAATGAGATGAAAGCTAGTTTCAACAAAGCCGCAACGAATGTGTAAAGAAGAGAGATGAATGAGCCGGATAAAGATTTGATGGTGGATGTAAAGGTCAGACGTTTATTGCGGGTGGCCTGGATTGTGCTATAGGTGGTTAAAGCTGTCCCGGTTATCGCTGAGAGGATGACGAGTAGAAGAGTACCTAGGGTTTTGAGAGTAAGTAGGTTTTGGAAATCGTTTGTTATGTAGGATTCAATGGTGGTGATGAAGATGGTGAGTGGGAGGAAGAGAAGAGAGATGGTGATGAAATGGAGGAAGTTCGCGTTGAGGATTGTGATTGTTTGATTGATCAAGAGGCGGTTGATTGTGGTGGAAGCCATTGTTAGTTGAACGATTAGTTTTCTTGAGGAACAAGTGATATGAGAGTTGAAATATATATAAGGAAGTTGGCAGTGTGATTTTACTTGCTTACCCTTTTAGGTATATCACCAGGTTTATTAAGTTTGTTAAAATAAAGAAGTGTTTGTTGTGGTTAAAAATTAAGTAGAAGTTAAACAGTTGAGGGACTTGTTTGTACATGTTGAAAGTTGTTAAGTTTGTTATTTAGTGGTTAAACCAGAGTCAGTTAGCTGCTAACATAGTTAGTTACTTTCAATTACAATAGTATCTCTAAGTTGTTTCACGAGGGCAGAAACATTTGGAGCAAAGTCTTGTCTTTGGGTAAAAGTGTCGTTAACAGATAGATAATTTACGCGATAACGATCTATTTTGTACCTTAAAAGTAAACAATGTGGCTGAGTTTTGCGGGTGCGGTAACGATAAACTCTGTTGATGAAAGACGTCCAGGGTTTTGAAATGGACCTGAATCGAATCAGTGACTTGACTTCGGGAGCTCTTATAATGATTTCAGTTTGGATTTCAAAAGGGATGCTGTCTGGCATGTTTTTAGTTTCTTAGGGTTTTAGTTACTACACACAATGTTGAAAACAAAGGATATGAATTTTGGATCTCTAGGGTTTCACTTGTTTGAATGATAATGGTATATTTGGCCCTTAAACTACTCATAACTAAAATGGCCATAAATGTCTTGGCAGGAATGGTAATGGGCGGGTTTGAACAGGGCTGCAATCGGGTTGAGTTGAGCTTGAACTCCACAAGGCTCCAAAAATGTAAGTTAGTCTTGACAGCTGGACGGTCTTTTATCATACATGCTTGAGCTCAGCTCCAAAGAATACGAATAAAGCGTTTCAGTTAATTATATAAATATGTATTATATTGGTAATATATATACAGCTCGAACAGCTTGAAAAAAACTCCAGTGTAGCCATTATAATGGCTCAATTTCAGTTCATTATGTGTTTTATCCATGTATCCAATAACTAAAAGCCACACCAGGGGCGCAATGCTCCCGAAAATCCGCGGCAATCCTTAACATTCAATCAGACTCATTATTTTTTTTACACTATTACCAAAATAATCGTATTAGTTAAGACTCGATGATGATCGATCATACATCGATTTTCTATTGTCTTTGGATTCTAACTCATTCGTAAAATAAGGATCAATGTAATATGCTTGTTGGGCCTAGTTTGCATACATGGGCTTGAACAAGGGTACTAGAAAATGCGCTGGAGTATGTTCAATTTAGCAGGCTGCTACTTTTGCTTCAAAATTGCGGACTAATGGTGGACAAAGCAGATATGGGTGGTTTCTTTAGACGCCTAAGAAATTTACTTTGTATCTTCCATGCTAAAAGACATTGAAAGATGAATACTATGCTTCTCTTCTGACGGTTAGATTGAACAACTCACAACCAATAAAACTTAACTTAACATTCACTCACGGCGTCTTGGATTTTGTCCTTGATGCATGTGAAATCATCTCAGCATTTGTTCATGGAATGTTCAATAACGGCTGAGACAATGACTTGCATATAACTATATTCTTCTGGTTTCTCCATGTTGTTGAGATTGACCAGTGTGATTGTCAAACATATATAACAATATCTTTTGAAGATCATCATCCTTAACTTTCATGAGGACCTTCACATCTACCATGTATCAAAAGTGATTGTATTAGTGTTAGTGTATGTCTATGTACCAAGTATAACATGTTTGTAATTCCAGAATCCAGATCATACTGTAAACATTTGCAAAATACAGAATCACCCATAAAAATAGAGACTATAATTCTATCTTTCGAAGTGACGAGCAGAGTTTCACAGCCGGCGGTAGTGGCGGAGCTAGAAAATTTTTTTTGGGAGGGCTGAAACAATTTTTGTTTCAGAAGAACATTAAATGGGAGGGCCGAAACAATTTTTTTTCGGGAATAACACATGAAATCGCGAAAAAATACACTAACGGGCTTAGGCCTAGGGGGCGGGACCCTTCCCGGTCCCTTAATAGCTCCGCCCCTGACCGGCGGGGGCGCGAGGCACGTGCCATGATGCCGGCCTATGTTTCATTAACTCAAAATCCTCAACACACTCATCAATGATCAAACGACAATATGANTTGAGCATTTGTCTTACGCATGCAATAGCGTCTTACAAACAAGAATTTATTTACTTAAGTATAGATGCCCCGCCGATCATAGGTTATAAGTTGAAGTCATGATAAAAATACATTATTTCTTGCTGGCTCAGAATTATAGAAAATCAGCGAAACTCAAAATCATGATAAAAATGTTGGAGTTTCTGTAAAACTACCATATGAAAATTTGAAATATTGTTAGCATCTTAAGAAATGGAATAACTGATGACATATGAAATGGGTAATTTTGTAATAGTGTGCTATGGGCTAGATAATGGGCCTAACCAGCCAAGCCACTTCCTCAAGGTTGAATGTTGTTTTGAGCCTGCTGGAAGCCCGATAAGCTACAAATCTGTTTGCTTAAAAATGAGATAATTTGTGAAAAAACAATTGTACGTATAAGTGATAAGTTACATGTCAATTATAAGTGTATCATCACTGTGTCGATATTTTTCTCCCGTGTCAAAGTTCTCGGAATAGGTATGAGTAATTTGAAGAGGTTTTCTAGTCCATAATCAACTTCTTTTAACACTACACATTTTTTATTTTTTATTTTTATTTTTTTTATTATTTTTTTTAACGGCAATTTGTGGCTACATGACCCCTAGCTCAAAAGGCGTAGCGAGCCCACACAACCAGGTTGGGTGCAGCCCAAAAGACAATGGCACCCTTCCCTTTACACACGCGAGAGGAAACCCCTATCGCCCTAGACAATACTCGAACTTGAGACCTTGCTTATGAGGGTAAAACCTCCCCCAAATTGGGTGGCCATCTAAGCTAGGCTCATTTGGATTAACGCTACACATAGTTATTAATGTTATGCAGGTTATTAGTCGTTATTTATGTATAGAGGCCCGCTAGTATAATTAGGCCTAGTCCAATGTAATCTTTCTAGAATGCTCTCCTGTATCTTATATATTGGTCAGTCGATTGGAATAATAATCAAGGAATCATAACTCAATATGGTATCAGAGCAAATGTACGATCCTCTCCTAATTTCTCTTCAAAAATTTTCTCTTCCCCGCTCCTTACTCCCATCTCGGCCGCCTCCATTAAACCCTATCACTAAATCTCGTTGTCATGGCCCTAGAACATCATCCTCCTCCCTCCTCAGATAACAAAGGTAACACAAATACTCCATCTAATAAAACCCAAAACCTACCTCCATTATGTACTTATTTTAATAAAGGAACGTGCAAGTTTGGGGATCGGTGCAAGTTTATACATGATCATCGTAATAAGTCGGGTCTTAAAACTGGTATGGGACAAACCCTTGGTGGCTCGGTTCATTCACAGGTTGCTAAAAGTTTCACCTCCTGGGCTCCTCCTGGATACTATGCTGGTACGCAACACAAACCATCAACTGGAAGTTCACAGCCTAGTCAAATCCAAAAATCGTGGGCTCCACCTGGGTTTTATCACAGCCGCATGAGAAATCAACCAACACAGCATAGTCTCACTAATCCCATGGGCTTCCAGCCCATTCAACAAGCTTACGCTGCCACCCTTTATTCACCTCAGGCCCAACAGATTTTGTCACCACAGATTTCTATACCTCAGGCCCAACATTTGTACCAGGCTCAGCAGCCTATTATCGCAGCACAACTAACACAACAACCACACCACAACAATATTCTTGGTCCCGCACCCGCCTCACTTCCTAGTGCTTTTAGCACTATGACCTTGCAAGACCCGACATGGCACATGGATACAGGTGCATCCTCTCATTTAAATTGTAATGCAAGTAATTTAAGTACCATATTTAATAAACGCTTATTCCCATCTGTACACGTTGGGGACGGTAATTCCATTCCCGTCACCAACACTGGACATAGCATTATTTCATCTCTTCATCGCCCCCTACACCTTCATAATGTACTTGTCACTCCTAATATCATTAAAAATCTCATTTCTGTTCGTCAGTTTACCAGGGATAATAATTGCACTATTGAATTTGACGCGTTTGGTTTCTCTGTAAAGGATTTCTTGACTCGTCATATCCTTCTTCGGTGTGACAGCTCGGGTGATCTCTATCCAGTTACCAAGCCGTCAATTCTCCCTACTGCCTTTGTATCCACAAACCCCTCCATGTGGCATCAACGTNATAATAATTGCACTATTGAATTTGACGCGTTTGGTTTCTCTGTAAAGGATTTCTTGACTCGTCATATCCTTCTTCGGTGTGACAGCTCGGGTGATCTCTATCCAGTTACCAAGCCGTCAATTCTCCCTACTGCCTTTGTATCCACAAACCCCTCCATGTGGCATCAACGTCTCGGACATCCCGGTGACGATGTACTACGGTCTCTTGTTTCTCGTAAATTTATTTCATGTAATAAAGACAAAAAAATCCACACATGTTTGTCATGCTTGCCAACTTGGAAAACATGTGAAGCTTCCTTTCTACACTTCGAATTCTGTTGTTGAACATTGTTTGGATATTATTCATTCTGATCTATGGACCTCTCCTATTGTTAGTTCTGGTGGTTTTAAATATTATGTTCTTTTTCTCGATCATTTCTCTCATTACTTGTGGATTTATCCTCTTCGCAACAAATTTGACATGTTTGATAAGTTTTTGCATTTTCGCACTTATGTTAAAACTCAATTTAAATGTGAAATAAAAAGTTTTCAGTGTGATCATGGTGGTGAGTTCGATAATAACCGACTCCATACACTTTTTGCTAATAATGGTATTCAACTTAGATTTTCTTGCCCAAAAAGCTCTCAGCAAAATGGCAAGGCGGAAAGAATGATCCGCACAATAAATAACGTCATCCGTACCCTTCTTTTTCAAGCACATCTACCACCTACCTTTTGGGTTGAGGCCCTCCACATGGCTACATATCTCCTGAACCTTCTACCCTCAACCGCCATAAACAATGAAATCCCCTACACAAAACTCTTCCAAAAAGAACCCGACTACTCCCGTTTACGCATATTTGGGTGCCTTTGTTATCCTCACCTTCACTCACCTCACAAACTTGCGCCACGAGCAACCCAATGTATTTTCTTGGGCTTTCCCGCATATCATCGTGGTTATCGTTGCCTAGACCTTGAAACAAACAAAATTATTCTCTCTAGACATGTCACCTTTGATGAAACACAATTTCCCTACCGCTCCATGACACCCACATCCCCACCATCATACACGTTTTTAGAACCCATACCTTCCCCTCTCCTCAACCAAATTCTTACTAATCCCGTCACCCCTCCTCTAAATCATCCATCTAACGAATCCCACAACCACAATCAACCCAATTCACCACACCTTAACCACCCCGATACCAACCTTCACCAGGTTTAAAACCAAGAACAAACCCCTCCACAATCAGTAACAACCCGAAGCCCATTACCGCAAGCCCAACAACAACCCAACACTTCCCAAATACAAACCAATAATGAACCAATAACCTCCGCTCAATCCCCACAACCCGCTAACGAACCCACTCGAACTCACCGCATGGTCACAAGGTCTCAATCAAGCATTGTCAAGCCTATTGATCGTTTATCTTTACACACGTCTTCCATTTCCCCTATACCTAAATCCCCGTTCGTTGCTTTAAAAGTCCCTTAATGGCGTAATGCTATGTATGATGAGTATAACGCGTTAGTTAAAAATGGTACTTGGGTTCTTGTACCGAGGCCCTCTGGTGTTAATATGATTCGTTCTATGTGGTTATTTAAGCATAAATTTCATGTTGACGGGACTTTGAGCCGCTATAAGGCTCGTTTGGTTGCTAATGGCAGTAGTCAGCAACTTGGTATTGACTGTGACGAGACTTTTAGTCCGGTTGTTAAACCGGCTACCATACGTACTGTTCTCAGTCTTGTAGTGCCCCGCAAGTGGCCTATTCATCACCTTTACGTTAAGAATGCATTTCTTAACGGTGATTTATCTGAGACTGTCTATATGCATCAGCCACCAGGATTTGTAGATTCTCGGTACCCTCATCATGTTTGTCTTCTACAGAGATCTTTATATGGACTAAAGCAAGCACCTCGTGCTTGGTTTCAGAGGTTTGCAGGTTATGCCACACGAGTCGGGTTTTACCACAGTCGATGTGATTCTTCATTATTTATTCTTCGATAGGGTACTCAGGTTGCTTATTTACTTATCTATGTGGATGATATTATCCTTACAGCTTCTTCTACAGCTCTTCTTCAGCAGATAATTGCATCTTTACATAGTGAGTTTGACATGACTGATCTTGGGGCACTTAATTATTTCCTTGGTATCTATGCTACTCGTCATTCTACAGGATTGTTTCTATCTCAGCGGAAGTATGCTCTTCAGCTTCTTGAGCATGCTCACATGGCCAACTGTAACCCTTCTAGAACACCGGTTGATACAGACTCCAAATTGGGTCCGCAAGGTGTTCCAGTTCAGGATCCTACCTTATATCGCAGTCTTGCAGGTGGTCTCCAGTATCTCACATTTACACGACCAGATATATCTTATGCAGTGCAACAGATTTGTCTTTACATGCATGATCCCCGCGAGCCACATTTAGCTGCCCTTAAACGTACGATACGTTTAAGGGACTTTGGATTTTGGTCTTCACTTATATGCATCTTCTACCACTTCCCTTGTTGGATATACAGATGCAGATTGGGCGGGTTGCCCATCCACACGACGATCTACTTCAGGTTATTGTGTTTTTCTGGGTGATAATTTACTGTCTTGGTCTTCCAAGCGCCAGCAGACCCTCTCCCGTTCTAGTGCCGAAGATGAGTACCGGGGTGTTGCTAATATTGTGGCTGAGACTGCATGGCTTCGTAATCTTCTCCGTGAGTTACATTCTCCTCTATATACTGCAACCCTTGTCTACTGTGATAACGTTAGTGCCGTCTATCTATCTACCAACCCTGTTCAACATCAACGGACAAAACATATTGAGATCGGCATACATTTCGTCCGTGATATGGTTACCGCTGGTCAGGTGCGCGTTCTACATGTACCCTCCCGTTATCAGTACGCCGATATCTTCACCAAGGGACTCCCTTCAGCTTTGTTTGAAGAGTTTAGATCCAATTTGAGCGTTCGCCTTCCTCCCGCTCCAACTGCGGGGGAGTATTAGTCGTTATTTATGTATTGAGGCCCGCTAGTGTAATTAGGCCTAGTCCAATGTAACCTTTCTAGAATGCTCTCCTGTATCTTATATATTGGTCAGTCGATTGGAATAATAATCAAGGAATCATAACTCAATACTCTTGTGCCTATGATCTGCGCTTCAATAAGCTTGGTTAATAACTGTGTGACAATCATCCTTGTGTACTTGCACAATCCACCAACAAAGTTAACATTTCTGAGAAGCATGATTGGTGTTCCAATTTAGAGCTCGAGCCGATGAGGTGGCATCCAAGTTAATGGTATGTAACTATATTTGTACTGTTCACCAAAGTATCTGTATAATTTTCCGGTGGTAAATTGATAAGTCTTTTATCATGCAAACTGTTCATATGTTTCTCCATTGTAAGGCATGCTACATCTACCAGTATACTCTTCATGTGTGTAACTGCTTTTAAACCTTTTAGAACAACTCTGCAGGGACAATAGAAACATTGGAACGCTAGAAGAAAGATTAATAAAACCAGTTTATTAGTACTGATGGGTGGTCAATTAAGTTTAGCATGAAAACTTTCCTGAAGAGGAAATTGTTGCAATTCTCATCACTCATGGATGGGGAGCCCAAGAAGTTTCATCTTCTATCTACTTTGTGATTTTCGTGAACATGTAGATTCTGTACTCTGTACATCCTTTTCATCGTCTATACATCGTCTATACATCTATCAGATACGGAGTACAACTTATCTTAACCATATACAACTTATCTTTAAGCTTCTCATGTATTTTTATTTTTTGCTTCTAATAAGTGAAAATATAGAAAATTATATAGTCTAAACGTGTTGGAGGTCCATCATGTATTACGTGAATTTGCGTTGTTCATTTTTCTATGGGCTTTACCTGCAAGGAAGACTGTTGTTACCAGTGACCATGCTCTAAAGCTGGAGTTCGTTCCTGACTTGATAGCCACTGTTGGATGTGGGTATATGGCCTTGAATGTAGTGATGTGTACACAGCACTTGATAGTGAGGTTGGCCTTGTCTAGAATCTTTAACTTATTAAGTACTATAAACTTTTTTTTAAGTACTATAAACTTAGATACAAAATTTGCATATACTTCAAACTGAGACAACTATCAGACTTTGTAAGAGTTAGAAGAACTAGTGTAGCACACTGTCCCCTACTCAACTGAATATATGATAATAGAAGAATATATACATTCATAGTTAGTCGTAGTTTGAAGAACTAGTATTGCCTTAATATATTCACTTTTTTTTCCAACTTTTAGTTGTTTCTACCAATTCTATAAATTAATTTCAGCAATGATTCACTTGATATCTTAGAGATTGGCTACAAAAATTTCTTAATTTTTGGTCAAGAAAACTAAAAAGCATACATATACAGGTCACATTCATTGAAGCTCTTGATCAACTTATGCCTGGATTTGACCCTGAGATTAGCAAGTTAGCTCAAAGGGTTCTCATAAATCCAAGAAAAATTGACCATCATACTTGTGTATTTGCTAGAAAGGTATTTAGTTGTTTATTTATTTTCTCATCAAGTTCAAACACATGTAAAGACACATTGATTATATTCTCTCCTATTTTGAACAGATCACCCCAGAAAAAGACGGAAAACCATTCATTATTGAGTTTATTGATGCCAAGGCAAAATAACTTAAAGAGACACTAGAGGTAATGCAGCCACCATTTGACAAGATTATTGTCTATACATCAAGACACTTATCAGTGTAAAAACTTTATTACCCATGAAGTATTTATATCTTTTAATTTTCTTCTTTTGCTATTTGTATAGGTAGATGCTGCACTAATTTTCACAGGAAGAGCTCCATTTATAAATGATCTCAGTTTGGAAAATGTATGACACGTCAGCTTTAAGTAAAACTCTGTGAATAACATATTATTAGATTCATGATTCTAATGATTTTATGGAATTTTTCAAAATCAATGTGGAGACTCAACGTGGTTTTGTTCCTGTTGATTTTGCGAGTACTTGATGCAAAAGGAAATACAGTGTAGCAAAATGAAACTATGAGCTCATATACAAAATACTATCTGTCGGCGCTTAACAATAAACTTTGATCTATTAGGTTCCTCATATATATTGCATTGGTGAAGCGAATGGAAAATTGATGCTTGCTCATGCTACAAGTGCACAGGGAATTTCAGGTCAGTAATAATACTGCTTTTTTACTATCTATGTTCAGTATAACAACACCTTCTTGAATAGATTCTTTTAAATAGTTGCGGAACGAGTCACTGGAAAAGATCATGTTCTTAACCATCTAAGTGTCCCTGCTGCTTGCTTCACCCATCCTGAAATCAGCATGATTGGATTGACTGGGGTAAAATTCTCGACTCTAAATGTTCACCTATGTATATGATTATGAACTCTTTTCACAATGACAATAATATAATAATGAACTGCAGGTTGGACTCCCACCTCACTAATCTTCTACAAAATCATAGGGAAAATGGGTGGCTTGGGTAACGGGTCAAAATGGATACATTTTAGTATGGGTCTAGTTATTTTTCGTTTTATTTTCAACCAGTTAGAGATATAACATACCCCAAATTGATTATCTTTTTAACAAAGTTCGTAGTTAATTTGACCTATTTGCTTGTTATGAGTCTTGCACAAAACTAATAATACTGATCCATGTCCACAAGATTGCTTTATTTACCACTATTAAACGAGTAATTAATAGATTTGATTTGTACAGCCTCAAGCAAAGGAGAAAGACAAAAAAGAAAAGTACTAAAACGCCACATAAGCAACTAAAAATAAAGAAAAAATCGGTTTTCCAAGCTAAGAGGGTAAGGTAACACATCAACAGATTAGTGATATTGGGACAAATATGAAATTTTGGACTTTTCCCAGCCGGAAAATAATAAAAAATAAAAAATCGGTTTTACCATAAAATTAGTACACTATGCATTTCGATACACCAAAACTAACATGTTATGCATTTTTGGACTTTACTTTTAGCATTATCGGAATATCCGGCCCATTCATCAGCAGAGGAGGATGAAACCTTACTTTTATCATTATCGGAATATCCGGCCCATTCATCATCAGAGGAGGATGAAACCTTACTATTATCATTATCGGAATATCCGGCCCATTCATCATCAGAGGAGGATGAAACCTTACTTTTATCATTATCGGAATTTCTGATCTTACCACTCCCTTTTAATTGTTCTTGGCGCTTTCTTTTGGCTGCACCCTTACCCATATGACTCCCTCGGAAGAATGGACACACCCTAAGTTTTTTCACTTTATATACCCTCCGCTGCAGCGAGCTGCTAACCTATTAATGACCTAAATTGGAATTAATATCACAACTAGATCTAATATGAAGTTAATAAATAAATAAATAAATAGATATTCATATGCAACCTCGTTTTGTATTTAATTTAACAACCAGTTATCACTGAAGTAAGATTTGTGGAACTAATCAGTATAAATTACCTACAACAAGTCCATAATGTAGAGTAACAAGGATGAATCAACATGATTATCTGCATACAAAAATTGTCGCAAGTACAAACTTTAAACACGAAAATCATATCGGTTTAAGGAACAAGAGTTTCGAAGTAATAACCAGGTCCGTCCCGGGGATTTTGGGTGCATATATACAGTGAAGAACTTGACATATCAATGATATCACGCTACTTATTTATGGTTTAATCATGCATATATAAATTATAACATTAAAGAATAAAGAAAAAACCTAACACATTGAAAATTTTAATTAAAAATTCACAGTAAACAAGTAGATGTTTTACTTATAATAGCCAAAACAAATGACGTATAGAACGATGGGATCCCTATCAAAATTCAGAAGTATCATATGGACCAATCAAGTGTAGGTCATGTTGCAAACCCAACGCACAACATTCATGATTTGATGCTCGCTTCATGAAATCTGCTACACCCCTATTCTATCTAGGCTCTAAAATGGACTTGGTATCTTTATGATTTGTAAACACTAATTAGTCAGTGTCATTATGTCAACACATAAAAATATAATGTAGAATCGTTGCTTTGACTAATTTAGCACTAATATTGTTACAACTGGCAACATCATCTATATGTTTATTAGCAAAAGAATACATATGAACATACCAGTTGAGTAAGGAGACTGGAGAAGAGGATTACGATTAAGGTTTCGATTTTTTATTTATTTATTTATTTTTTTTTTTTTTAATTTTTTTATTTTTTTATAAAAAATTTACAATTTTAGCATAAAAGTTACGAAAGTAAGATCGCACGTTTGGCCCTTGAAGCTTATAAAACTACAGCCGCTTTTTATAAGTTTTGTTTTTCAGAATTTTGACACATATACTTTTGGTGTTTTTTTTCATGCTAGACGAAAGTTTCCAATTTTGACCAAATTAAATTCAATTTTGACTTTCAATTAATTAATCACATCGCTCGATTTTGCTTACATGGCAAAATTAAACTATCTTACTTGTCTAATTTTTTTTCGATAAAAAGGGTTTTACAAAAACACTTCAAAATGATGTAATTCTTTTATTATATAATAATAAAAGATGGAAGACTCAATTAAGCATGTAATTTGTTTTTACGTTTATGTCTATCGTTTCCTACAAAACACTAAGGTGGCGTTTGGTCGTCATAATTGTATGTAATCCGATGCAGTTGTAATCTGAATTACATTCTTGGTTGGCAGAAAAGGTGGAATTGTGATTCAGATTACATTACGTAGAGCGTTTGGTTTGCTTTGAAAATGGATTGAATTCCCCCCATTACATCCGATGTTGCATATTACATAACAATATGAATGGAAACTTTTCAATTACATCGTAATTCGCATTTTACTCGATCAGATTATTATTATTATTATTATTATTATTATTATTATTATTATTATTATTATTATTATTATTATTATTATTATTATTATTATCAATTCATTATTATCATAATCATTATTAGTGTAAATTTTAATAATAATAATAATAATAATAATAATAATAATAATAATAATAATAATAATAATAATAATATTTATTATTATTGTTATCTTTAGTTTTATTATTATTTTTTATATTATTAGTATTATTATTTTATTATTATTAATATTATACTATTCATATTAAGTTATTAATATTATTATTATCAAATTATATTTTACTAATGTTTTTCTGAATTACATTACGTTGCGAGTCAACCAAACACAATGACAGATTTCATCAGTTACAATTCAACACATTCAAATTCTTTGAATTACAATTCATTCAAATTGCAAGTTTTTCCAAAGATTACAATTCATTCAAAAACCATTCTGCGAACCAAATGCTCCCTAAATAAACTCATTTTAGCATTCTGACATAATATAATGGCCTTTACCTTAAAATAGTATAGCTTAATTATTGGTTAATATTTTTAGGAAGTAGTTAAGGTTATATTTATCGGGTTGATCCGATAACTCGATAAGATAAATAATTCATCCCTATCCCGACTCTATAACAATATCGGGTTCGGGTAAAACTAACCTAATAAACCTTTTCAACCCGATTAAACTTGACTCTATAAGCCTTATCGGGTTCGGTCGTGTCAACCCGACCCTATTGACCCCTAACTTCAACACACATCTTCTACATCATCAACAATAACATAACCTACCTATGTAACCTCCATATCAACTACAACAACATCTTCTCATACTACATCGAAAACAACAACTCAATCTACAACATCACCAACATTAACAAAGACTGAAGCAGCAACAACAACACATATTTCATCGATAACATCAACATCAACGTACTTCCGCAAATTCAATCAGAAGGGGGGTTAACAAAAAAATCATAAATTTAATAAAAAGTCCAACTATTTGAAGTAAATTTTGTAAATTTTTAATTTAAATAACATTGTTGGGTCATCATCTATATTCTATTTATAATACATATTAGACCCTCTCTTCTATTAAATTTTTAATATTTCCTAATATAGATTTTAAGTAAATACACATATTAAAGCTTTATGTACAATTAATTATGCACAACAATGTATATTAAACACCTGCGATTAATACTCTTCTTAAATCCTTTACTGAAAAATGCAACCATTTTACCACATAGTACAAACTAATGAAGCTATTAATCATCTATTGTTAAAATCCAATAACCTAAGCACTTAAAACACTAGCCAAAAAAATATAACCTACGCAACTTAAAAGACCAGCATGTACAACTTAAAAGGAACAACATGGTTAAAGTTACTCAAATATAAAATTCTCACAATCTATAAAGTTATTGTAACGAAAAACATATAATTAAACGACATTAATCGCCATAAAATTGTTATAGGGTACCCGCCGCCGCATCGCGCGAGTACCCTAATAGTACTACTTATAATACATATTAGACTATCTCTCCTATTAATTTTTTAAGATTTCCTAATATAGATTTTAAGTAAACAGACATATTAAAGCTTTATGTACAATTAATTTATTCACAACCATATATATTAAATACCTTCAATTAATACTCTTCTTAAATCACCCATTTACTGAAAAATACAACCATTTTACCACATGGTACAATCTAATCAAGTTATTAATCATCTATTGTTAAAATCCAATAACCCAAACACTTAAAACACCAGAAAAAAAAACAGGTTACCCCCGCCGCATCGCGCGAGTACCCTGCTATAGTTTAGTGACATATAGGTGCTCTTTAAGAGTTATTTAATGATAAATAAAGACTTTATGAAAGTATCAGCATATTTCCTCAAAGCTATATCTGGAATGACAAAAGTTACAATTTTAAATCTTTTAATTAAAGGGTTAATTCCATAAATATATGCAACGAGTTCTTTAAGAAAAAAGTGGCCTAGTAGGGTGTCCAAGGAAAGTGCATGAATTTTTACTCAGTCAAGGTTGTATTATGGAATCTGCTTTTTAATGCAAATAGCCTACATGTTGAAAATATCGCTTTTGAAGAATCAACATAAGTTAGAGTAATAGAGTCTACCTTGTCTTAGTTTTTGAGTAAATAAGCAAATAATTTAGTTCGGATCACGCAAGTTTGTAAATTCTTGATTTCTTTTGCATAAGCTACTGTTTCATTTGCCATGTGATTTTTAGTTGAATACCATATATCGACCACAACTTCAGCTTATGTTCATCTGGTGTTTTCTATAAAAACCATTCAAAAATACCATAACAAAGGCCAAAAAAGTCGACTTTGACACATTTAGTTTTTTTTTTTTTTTTTTTTTTTTTTTTTTTTTTTTTTTTGAACGGCTTGACACATTTAGTTATCAACAGGTCTTTTGAGAATATGTATTTTGACCTTATGTCTACAATGTCAAAACAGCTATAATATAAGAATTGCTAAAAAAGGAACAACGGAACGGGTGTAATGGTTACTCTGATTCATTTCATAAGAATTATAAGATAATTGATTTAATAAAAGTTCTATAATAACCTTCAAAAAAAACATGGTTGATACAAAAAAATAAGGCACTACAGTACCTCTCAGACAAATGGGATTTTCATGTGCCACCCTCTTCACACGAAAGTTGGTAACACATTCCCTTTCCTTTGTGTTCACGTGAATCTGTATCTTCGGCTACCAGATGATCTTTAATATCAACTATACTTGTTCGACCTTCAGATGCCACTTGAATCACAGACATTTCCGATTATCAAAATCATATGCAATACCTTAGGATTAAGAAACAATGTCAATAACCGTTGCCACATGACTTCTACCCTTTGTAACTCTATTCTTATATACGGAGGTACTAGTCTTTGACCAATTACGACTTTATTAAAATACCTTGAAAGTACCAGATACCTTTCAGTTGACTTACTGTTTGACCCGACTTAATTGGTCAAACATGATTTTATCCACTAAAAACGTAAGCTGCTAGTGTTTGAGCTTTTGAATATACTCCAGTACTTTCAAACATTTGAACCGTCTTATGCTTAATAAGTTTATCCCAAGTTTTTTATTTCACCTAGGCGATCAGTTCGATAAAAAATAATTTAAACAAATCGTTAAGTCAATAACTTTACGTATTCTACCCCAATACTTGTGAATACAACATACATGCAGCTTGCAAGAGACTGTAAAAGAAGGTCCTGAACTCATACCTTGTCGTGCAAAAACGTGGTTATTGTCTCATCACAGTTCCAATCTTCAAATTTCGTTTCATGTCCAATCCTGAATTCATACAGCAAAATAGTCATTCAGATGAGCAAATAGTTTGAAAATCGTATGTTTAGTTAAAGTATTTGTTGAATTTATACAGAAGGAGTTATAGATACATGTTCCATTGTATTCATTATTGCAAATCACGGGCATCTTCTTGATTATTCTGAGATATATGCATATGACTGGTGCAAGCACTATCTACACCCCATGTTGCATCTTGATCATTAGGTGCAATACGTACGAAAAACAATAAGAATGAAAACAGTTTAAAGCAAAGATAAGACTAAACCATGAAATAAATTATGTACCTACATGAAATTGTATTACTGTGGGTGTCAAGAGCAGTTGTGCAGACAATGTCTGACATGGACGGAAAAGTAGCAATTTCGTTTCAAATGGTTTGAGCTTGGAAGAAACCTGAACCAATAAAGTCCTAAGAGCTAGTATCATCTAAACAAATAATCTATATCTTCCATTTCCTTTCAGCCTGCATGATGCATAATGTTGCCCGTTTTGACTCATTACCCAGCCTCTTCTACCTATCACTTTGTCACCTCTACTTCGACTTTAACGTGTACGTATAAATTGAACATATTTTTTTATATATCATGGAAACAATTATGTGTCATCGAAAAACGTAACTTTAGGTACCAACGAATTTAACTAAAACATTTTAAAGAAGATCTCAATTGAAAATTTGTAACGAAACAATTTATTTTTATTTTTATTTTTTTTTCGTATTATAACATTTTTTACGCGAGTAAGCAAATCACAACACAATTTCATGAAATGCTTATCATTCGTAGAACCAATAAAAATCCCAAACACGCATTTAGTATTCAATCATGCCTCAATCACGTGCATGACATATATAACCTCCCATCACGAGCATGACGCCGCTTATACGAACCACACCAACGCCATGCATGAATTGGAGACGAAGCGCTCTCAAAGCGGGCACCATCTCCACAAGCTCCCTCAAATGTGTTTCATCCCCTCCATTAACAATAACCGACTTCAACGCCGCGGCGAGACCCAACCGCAATTTTGGACCCCTCAACATTGTTTACGTTTGTCTTGTGTAAACACATAGCCACTCTCAATTGAGTGAAGCATCATTTATGTTAATTCACATCTTTACTTTGTTTATGAACCAAGAGAATAGGATTGCTTAAAAGTAACTACTTATAAGAATTTGTGGAACTAGCGTTTCGATTTTCTTATACAATAATATTTGTAAAATAATAATTTGATAGAAATTTCTATCAAATTAATTTATAAAAAGATTTTAGAATAAAAAGCAATTTTAATTTAATAACAAATAAACGATACAAATCAAGCTTATTTTATAAATAATAATAATAATAATAATAATAATAATAATAATAATAATAATAATAATAATAATAATAATAATAATTTATTATTATTATTATTATTAGAGGAGTGGGGGCCAGTTAGTATCTCGGCTAAAGTGATGTTTAAATAATAATAATAATAATAATAAAATCTCTAAAACCCTCTAAAAATTTGCCAAGGGTTTACACCAAATCACAAAACTATTAATGCCCTAATGGTATCAGGATTATCAACCCCCATAGGGCCATATATAATCGAACATGAAACCACTAATCTTTCAAGTATTACATCTCCAACCACTAAACTACCACAATCATATATTCAACAAGAACATAAAAACACCATATCACTCAACTTTTATACAAAAAAGTCGATGCGCATAACATATGTACATATATAAAATCTTTAAAACATAATAAGTGTGTACCTTTTTAAACATAATGAGTTTGTTACTTGCGATGTTGAAGAAAGTAACCGTGCAATCGATCGACGATAACCGTAGAAGATTAACGGTTTTCGTGTTTTTACAGTTGAGAATGGTAAAGAATGACGGCGGGTTATGACCTATGATTGTATTTATAGATGATTTAGGTCGGTTACGATAATGGGCCGGGTTCTGACTTATGATTTTCTATAGAGTAGTATGGGACGGGAGTACCATTCCCGGAATCTTTGTAATATATTATTTAATTTAACAAGATGGGCGCCGGCCCTTTATCCCTTGATTATTGCACGGTATTTTTCTTTAAGAAAAAAGTGGCCTGGTAGGGTGTCCAAGAAAAGTGCATGAATTTCTACTTAGTCAAGGTTGTATTATGGAATCTGCTCTTTAATGCAAATAGCCTACATGTTGAAAATATCGCTTTTGAAGAATCAAGATTAGTGTATTAGAGTAATAGAGTCTACCTCGTCTTAGTTTTTGAGTAAATAAGCAAATAATTTACTTAGGATCACGCAAGTTTGTAAATTCTTGATTTCTTTTGCATAAGCTACTGTTTCATTTGCCATGTGATTTTTAGTTGAATACCATATATCGACCACAACTTGAGCTTATGTTCATCTGGTGTTTTTCTATAAAAACCATTCAAAAATAGCATAACAAAGGCCAAAAAAGTCGACTTTGACACATTTAGTTATCAACGGGTCTTTTGAGAATATGTATTTTGACCTTATGTCTACAATGTCAAAACAGCTATAATATGAGAATTGCTAAAAAGGGAACAACGGAACGGGTGTAATGGTTACTCTTATTCATTTCATAAGAATTAGAAGATAATTGATTTAATAAAAATTCTATAATAACCTTCAAAAAAAACATGATTGATACAAAAAAATTAAGGCATTACAGTACCTCTCAGACAAATGGGACTTTCCTGTGCCACCCTCTTCACACGAAAATTGGTAACACATTCCCTTTCCTTTGTGTTTACGTGAATCTGTATCTTCGGCTACCAGATGATCTTTCATATCAACTATACTTGTTCGACCTTCAGATGCCACTTGAATCACAGACATTTCCGATTATCAAAATCATATGCAACCTTAGGATTAAGAAACAATGTCAATAACCGTTGCCACATGACTTCTACCCTTTGTAACTCTATTCTTATATACGGAGGTGCTAGTCTTTGACCAATTACGACTTTATTAAAATACCTTGAAAGTACCAGATACCTTTCAGTTGACTTACTGTTTGACCCGACTTAATTGGTCAAACATGATTTTTATCCACTAAAAACGTAAGCTGCTAGTGTTTGAGCTTTTGAATATACTCCAGTACTTTCAAACATTTGAACCGTCGCATGCTTAATAAGTTTATCCCAAGTTTTTTATTTCACCTAGGCGATCAGTTCGATAAAAAATAATTTAAACAAATCGTTAAGTCAATAACTTTACGTATTCTACCCCAATACTTGTGAATACAACATACATGCAGCTTGCAAGAGACTGTAAAAGAAGGTCCTGAACTCATACCTTGTCGTGCAAAAACGTGGTTATTGTCTCATCACAGTTCCAATCTTCAAATTTCGTTTCATGTCCAATCCTGAATTCATACAGCAAAATAGTCGTTCAGATGAGCAAATAGTTTGAAAATCATATGTTTAGTTAAAGTATTTGTTGAATTTATACAGAATGAGTTATAGATACATGTTCCATTGAATTCATTATTGCAAATCACGGGTATCTTCTTGATTATTCTGAGATATATGCATACGACTGGTGCAAGCACTATCTACACCCCATGTTGCATCTTGATCATTAGGTGCAATATGTACGAAAAACAATAAGAATGAAAACAGTTTAAAGCAAAGATAAGACTAAACCATGAAATAAATTATGTACCTACATGAAATTGTATTACTGTGGGTGTCAAAAGCAGTCGTGCAGACAATGTCTGACATGGACGGAAAAGTAGCAATTTCGTTTCAAATGGTTTGAGCTTGGAAGAAACCTGAACCAATAAAGTCCTAAGAGCTAGTATCATCTAAACAAATAATCTATAATCTTCCATTTCCTTTCAGCCTGCATGATGCATAATGTTGCCCGTTTTGACTCATTACCCAGCCTCTTCTACCTATCACTTTGTCACCTCTACTTCGACTTTAACGTATACGTATAAATTGAATAGTTCCAGTGGCCACATGGAAGCATTCTTGAATTGAATAGTACTAAATTAATAACTAATGTTGTAATTTTTTATACTCGTACCAGGTCATATTAGTTATAAGCATGTTCATTTTCTAAATAAACAATACTTAAGCTTCAAAGATTGAGATAAATTGTACCTTCATAAAATATGTGCACCACCTCTTCCGCCACCTGCCGTTGCTGAACCACCTAGTCCACCGCGACCAGGGCCTGCAGATCTAACCTCTTCAGCATCCTCATCTTTAGCATCACCGATCAAGATATAGCTTTGTATCTCTTCCACCGATTGCCCTGCCTCCTCTACCACTACCTCTTCCACCAGATTTAGCATTATCCAACACGACTGATCTATATCATGTATGTTAACCTGTTGCAGAAATCAAGTACTTGTAACCACATTACCATCAATCGCCGATGATGGTATAACGAAATGCAATAAAAGTCTAACCTCCGAATAAGGTAGCTGATGTATGACCCTTTTCAAGAATGTTAGCAGCGACATCAGTAACTGGTTCGTCAATCTGCTGTGAAATGATGAACAACTAAATGATAGCTGGGCTAAAAAATCTGCACTGTAAAGAGTTGTATCGGTCGTTTTATGTGGTGCTTGAGGGTGTAATAACAAACAAACCAAAAATTGCTTTGCCACTATTCAAATCATCTTGGTTGATGTTGCATCAATCTTGATAGTAAAGAAGATGATACCTTGTAAATGGCATATACGACATATCCTATGACCATTTGTTTCCATGGGAATCCTTGGCTTGAAGGGCTCGTATCAGCAGTCCCTCTGACTTGTCTTGTCATGACCACATGAAAATATGCACATAAGTAAGAAAAAACAAATGAAATAAGCGGAGCAATTTTAATCTTAAGCAACCAACCAACGCAGGAAGCCGTTCGTCAGCATGTCGTTTCAAAACAGGAAATCCAGCATGAATGCCTAAGCCGAAAGAAGCCAACATAGTGTAGAAAGAAAGCAAGTTCCTTCTTAACGGCATTCTCATGCTGTTAATTTCCAACATCAAATTTATTCGAGCGAACACTTGGTTTGTATCTTGTTTAGCCTATAAACACAACACCACAAAACAAACATATATCAACAAAGGTAAACCCCTATACCACAAACATCAATCAAGGGATGTAGCTCACAACTACAAACCCAACTGTGTGGGATTGTGTGTTTGGCAAAAATGTTTAAGCAAATAAGCAGTTGTGTGTGTTTGGCAAAAATGACTTATATAATTCTCAAATGCGCATTAACAGACATATACCTCCAAACCCGCAACCTTCATACTCAAATCATAACTTGTTGTTGCTGCAAATTAGTAGATAAGTAAGCCACGTCTTTCTTTCTTCCCCATGTTGAAATCATCATGAAGGTGCGAGTCTGTTGATTACATAATCACTTCTATTAAGGAAAACATACCAAAAAGTTCACAAATTAAACTATACCAACCAAACCCTACCCAAATGAACATAAACCCAAATTTCAAAATGCCCGGTTCAGAAAAATAAATATAATTAAACCTTAATCTTCATTTACAATAAAAATCTAAACTTTAACGAAATTAGTTGATAAGCTGATCAAAGACAATCGGAAATCCTGATTCATCAACATATCATTCGTGATCAAACACAAACGAAATTAGGTCATTCGAAAACCCCCTAACAAAACAACAAAACCCATATAAAACTAATCCTAAATCCTAATTCAAAAAATAAAGCCTAAAAGTTTCATCAAACACAATCGGAATAAAAACATAGACATCAAAGTTACTAACCTACCAGGCGTTGTTCATCAGAAACTGCATCAACATATTATTCGTGATCAATCTCCACCAAACTGCAGGCAACAACCCTGGTAAACCAAAAGCCCGAAAATATTATGGTATGCGTTTGGTGACTGGTGAGCTTGAGAATCATCCAGAACTTCTCCTTCTTATCATATACCCGGATTGGAGCAAAGCAACCGTTTATGGACCAAAACCAACGACGAACAATATGTAGCATAGAAAATGCAGTAAAAACAGTAAGTAGGAATCGAAAGTATACGAAACTTACGATCAAGAAGGCAAATAGGAAAGACGATGATTCAGATTGTTTGGAAAGTTAAAGTGCAAGCGGTGATAGTTATCAAAGAAGCAAATATCATATATTAAAGGAAGCGGTGGAAGGAAGGTAAGCAAATGAGGCATAAAACATCGGATCAAAAACAGCAGCCCAAAAAAAATAATTAAAAAAGCTGCCTCAAGTCAAATAGTAGTATAAGAGAATATAAACTATCAAATGCCATATTGTTTTACAGCTTAATAAAAAGGGTACAATAGTCAAGTAAATTTTGTTTGATGATAAATAAGAGCTCTACAAATTTTTTAATGATTAAATTAAATAGTTGGATAAATATGATATTTTTTATATTTAAATTGGTATATATGACAATATGATTGGTATAGAATTACCCTTATTTAAAAGTGTATAAATTATTGCAGACAAATCAGCATATCCCCCACAACACACACATACTAACTCTATCCAAATAACGGGTCTTTCTCATCCTTTTCTTTCCAAACTTTCATTGCAACAACAAATATGAACTCCATAATCTCTACATCACATATTTCATCGTCAAATTACCATGCATTCGAGTACCACACTTCGCTGACCGTCTTTCGATCATCTCCATCTCTGTGGAGTCTCCGTTTTTGCGGTCTAAGACAAGAGGCTGTGCAGTTTTCTCAGCTCAAAAATAGACTAGTGAGTGGTGCTCTGAAGAAGAGGAGGCATTATGTATCGGCAGCAGCGAGTAATGGAAGTCCTTCGAAGAGGAAGTTTGATTATGATCTGGTCATAATTGGAGCTGGAGTTGGTGGTCATGGTGCTGCATTGCATGCTGTTGAAAAGGTAATTGTTTACATCACACTCAAAAATATTATGTAATCAGTTTAAAATCATATCAAGTAAAATATGATATGAAAATTGCAATGCACTATTTCAGTCATATTATTAGTATTAGTTTAAAGATATTGAGAAGGATCAAAGTTGAACACTAAATGGGTAGCAATATTTTGATTGAAAGTAAAACTCTAGCGAAAATAGGGGAGTTATTTAGACCGTGTCTGCAGCTGTTCCACTTAAATCAGTTCATAGTCAGTGTATAGAAGATAATACCTCTTTTGACCAAAGGCCTCTTGGCTCAGCGGTATGTGAGCGGCCCATCAACCTAGAGGTTGTGGGTTCGAGTCTAGTTGGAGACATGTGAGATAGAATTTGTGAGATAGGTGGTGTGGGTTGTAAAAAAATAAAAAAAAAATAAGGTATGTATAGAAGATAAGATCATTGTATCACAGAAATATTAGTATATATATCTTGTATACTGACACTCTGAACCTTATTAAAAAATTTAAGTAATGTCGTTCATGTAAGCTTCTATATATACACTGCTCGTACGATTGACTGTAATACTAGTGAAGAGTATAATCTCTTACAATATGTGATGGTGATCTTGTTTCACATTTTGAATGGCTAATAAAAAAATGAACCGATATACTTTAGGCATAGTCTGATTATTTCTGATGTGTATCAAGTTTTTTTGTACTTAGGCAACATGTTGCTTCTGGAGCTATATTGACAAACCATGAATAATAACTGCTAGTTCAAAGCTTTTAGCCTTTCATAAATGCAAAAAGCTTATTGTTTGTTACTCATAGTCAAGTTGCCTTAACCCTCAGTTTTATTCGGGTAGGGTTAGGGTGAAATTATCTGATATTTTTGTTATTTGGAGAGATGATAACATTAATTTCCTGTGATCTATCAGAAAATTTGTTATTAAGTGTCATGTTTATTGTATGCTAATCTAAATGGTTGTGGCTAGCCGGCTAGGGATCACTGCACAAATTGTTGTGTGTGTGGCCACCCATGATGACAATAAAACTTTTGTGCATTTTTCATGTTTAATTGTGGAAATAGACTTTTAAGGTTGTTTCAAGCCTTCCCAGCTTGAGCTGAATGATTAAGAAAAAGTTAAGTTTTATGAAGTAGAGTACATGACAGGGTCTAAAAACAGCTATCATCGAAGGTGATGTGATAGGCGGAACATGCGTAAACAGAGGTTGTGTTCCATCTAAAGCTCTTCTTGCTGTTGGTGGCCGCATGAGGGAACTTCAAGACGAGCATCACATGAAAGCTTTAGGCATACAGGTGATATAAGTTTCTCAAATCCATTTTCCACATGACACAGCTAAGGGTATAAATGTAATAACTCAACTTACGTTTTGGCCATTTTTAAGTCAAATAGGTTTCAGGTGCTGGTTACGACAGACAAGCAGTAGCTGATCATGCAAGTAATCTTGCTTCAAAAATTCGCAACAATTTGACCAATTCGATGAAGGCACTTGGTGTGGACATATTGACAGGTTTCGGTTCAATAGTGGTAAGCCATCCTTATAAAGCCATGGCTGTTTCTAATACACCAAATATAATCTAGTTCTGACATTGTTGTTTTGACGCCTCACATATTATGATGTAAATAAACTCGTTATCAGGGTCCTCAAAAGGTGAAATATGGAGTGGATAATGTGATAACCGCAAAGGATATAATAATAGCTACTGGATCAGTCCCTTTTGTTCCTAAAGGCATCGAAGTTGATGGTATGTAACTATACATGTACTGATCACCAAAGTATCTGTATAATTTTGCAGTGATAAATTGATAGTCATCTATCAAGCTAACTGTTCATATGTGTCTCCATTGTAAGGCATGCTACATCTATCAGTATACTCTTCATCTCATGAAAACTGCAATTTTTAAAACCATGTGGGGAACTGCTTTTAAACCTTTTAGAACAACTCTACAGGAACAATAGAAACATTGGAACGATTGAAGAAAGATTAATCAAAACAGTTTATTAGTCTGATGGGTGGTCAATTAAGGTTAGCATGAAAACTTTACTGAAGAGGAAATTGTTGCAATTCTCATGGGATGGGGAGCCCAAGAAGTTTCGTCTTCTATCTACTTTATGATTTTCTTGAATATGTAGATTCTGTAATCTGTACATCCTTTTCATTGTCCACACATCTATCAGATACAGTTTATCTTATTCGTATAAAACTAATCTTTAAGCTTCTCATGTATTTTTATTTTGTGCTTCTAATAAGTGTAAATAAAGACAATTATATAGTCTAAACTTGTTGGAGGTCCATCATGTATTAATTGAATTTGGGTTGTTCATTTTTCTATGGGCTTTATCTGCAGGGAAGACTGTTGTTACCAGTGACCATGCTCTAAAGCTGGAGTTCGTTCCTGACTGGATAGCCATTGTTGGAAGTGGGTATATTGGCCTTGAATTCAGTGACGTATACACAGCACTTGGTAGTGAGGTTGGCCCTGTCTAGCATCTTTAACTTCTTAAGTTCTATAAACTTGGATACAAAATTGCATATACTTCAAACGGAGACGACTATCAGACTTCGGAAGAGTTAGAAGAGCTAGTGTAGCAGTGTCCTCTACTAAATTGAATATAAGGTAGTAGAAGTATATACATTGATCGTAGGAACACAATGAACAATTATCATCTAACTCCTCCGAGGTTTCATAGTTAGTCGTAGTTTGAAGAACTAGTATTGTCTTAATACAGTCACTTTTTTCCAACTTCTAATTGTTTCTACCATTTCTATTAATCAATTTCAGCAATGATTCACTTGATATCTTAGAGATTGGCTACACAAATTTCTTTTTGGTCAAGAAAGCTAAAAAGCATGCATATACAGGTCACATTCATTGAAGCTCTTGATCAACTTATGCCTGGATTTGATCCTGAGATTAGCAAGTTAGCTCAAAGAGTTCTCATAAATCCAAGGAAAATTGACTATCATACCGGTGTATTTGCCAGCAAGGTAATTAGTTTATTTATTTTCTGATGAAGTTCAAACACATGTAAAGTCACATTGATTATATTCTCTCCTTCTTTGAACAGATCACCCCTGCAAAAGACGGAAAACCAGTCATGATTGAGCTTATTGATGCCAAGACAAAAGAACTAAAAGAGACACTAGAGGTAATGAAGTCACTATTTGACAAGATTATTGTCTATACATCAAGACACTTATCAGTTATCAGTGTAGAAACTCTATTACCCATGTAGTATTTATATCTATTAATTTTCTTCTTTGGCTACTTGTATAGGTAGATGCTGCACTAATTGCCACAGGAAGAGCTCCATTTACAAAAGGTCTCGGTTTGGAAAATGTATGTCACACCAGCTTTAAGTAATAACTCTGTAAATAACATATCATTAGATGCATGATTCTAATGATTTTATGGAATTTCTCAAGATCAATGTGGAGACTCAGCGTGGTTTTGTTCCTGTTGATGAACGTATGCGAGTACTTGATGCAAAGGGAAATACGGTTTGTAGCGAAACGAAACTATGAGCTCATATACAAAACAATAACTGTCTAATCGGCGCTTAACAATGAACTTTTATCTATTAGGTTCCTCATGTATATTGCATCGGTGATGTGAATGGAAAATTGATGCTTGCTCATGCTGCAAGTGCACAAGGAATTTCAGGTCACTAATAATACTGCTTTTTTTATTATCTATATTCAGTATAACAACACGGTCTTGAATAGATTCTTTTAAATAGTTGTGGAACAAGTCACGGGAAAAGATCATGTTCTTAACCATCTAAGTGTCCCAGCTGCTTGCTTTACCCATCCTGAAATCAGCATGGTTGGATTGACTGAGGTAAAATTCTCGACTCTAAACATTCACCTATGTACATGATTATGAACTCTTTCACAAAAACAATAATAAATAATAATGAACTGCAGGTTGGACTCCCACCTCACTAATCTTCTACAAAATAAAAGGGGTCAAAAAGGGTGGCTTGGGTAACGGGTCAAAATGGATACATTTTAGCGTGGGTCCAGTTATTTTTCATTTGTTTTCAACTAGTTAGAGATATAACATAACCCAAATTGATTATATGTTTAACAAAGTTTGTAGTTTGACCTATTTGCTTGTTATGAGTCTTGCACAAAACTAATAATACCGATCTATGTCCACAAGATTGCTTTATTTATCACTATTAAATGAGTAATTAATAGATTTGATTTGTACAGCCTCAAGCAAAGGAGAAAGCCAAAAAAGAAAAGTTCAAGATAAGTGTTGCAAAGACAAGTTTCAAGGCCAACACAAAAGCATTGGCAGAAAATGAAGGAGAGGGTCTTGCAAAGGTCTTTTTCCCAATCTATATTTACTTGTAAATACGTTTTTGTGTGTGTGTGTGTGTGTAAATCAATGCTATGAACAACCACACGACCATCATCAATATTTACATAACACACATATCACACATAGAAATTTTCATGGTTCACGCCAATAGGGATACGTCAACATGCAGCGAAATATAATATTCACTGAATGCAAAAAAAACCCAGTATGAATATACAGAATGTAAAAGGCAAACTAATGGGCGTTGACAATAAGAAGCAATTTCGGTGGGTAGTATTGGTGCGTCTTATTTATAACGAGTCAAATCGGTTAGGCTAAGAACGTAAAAAAGCTCAAATAATTTTTGTGAGTCAAGCGGGTTGGAAGGCATCCGAATATCAAGTCAAATGCATAAAACTTCCAACATTATGTTACTAGTTAAATTCTGATTAATGTTATTAAGAATATATTTTTGCAATCATGTCTAACACACTAATTCTTTTAAAATAAGAAAATGAACAAAAAAGTGTTGGTAGAATGGCCTGACCTGAACTGAAAATTACCCGTTGTGACCCATTATTCAACAGTCCATCTTCCAACACCTGCCTAAAACAGATGGATTTGAACACTAAGAGGTTTTTGATAACTAAAATAGATGAATTTAAGTTGTAAACAGTTAAGGACTCTCCAAAAAGCCATATACCGTAAACAGGATGGGAGCTTAACGTGTGACCTAACGCCTTTCGCTTTTGTATCATGTAGTTGATATACAGACCTGATACTGGGGAGATTCTCGGAGTACACATCTTGGGGTTGCATGCTGCTGACCTCATACATGAAGCATCTAATGCCATGGCATTAGGTACCCGTATTCAGGTATGGTTTGGGTTGATATACTTTGGTCTATTCTTTTTCATATGGACAACCATTGCAAAACACATAATTTGAATACGTGTTACCGTTTTCAAAAATGATATTCCTTTTTAATTTCGTTGACAAAAGTTAGAAACAAAGTTTTAGCGTATTCACATCATCTATAGGCATATGATCATGCTATGGCATTAACGTGAGCATCAACACAAAAATGAACGAAATTTTATTCACCATATGCAAGACTAGCAATTATGTTTATGCAACTAAATATATATAATTTTTCAGGACATAAAGTTTGCAGTTCATGCACATCCCACCCTATCTGAAGTGCTTGATGAACTTTTTAAATCAGCCCAGGTGAGCTTTTCTTGTTAAATTCTTCTGAAAACCGATATAAAAATCATTGCAATTCATTATGAGACAAAATGTGACACAATTGTTGATTACTTCATTCGTTAGAAAAGCAATTAATATTTGATACTTTATGTTATAAAATAGAGTCGGGAATAGCGTTTGAAATAAACTCTTTGGGTGTTTTCTCGCCTTTAAAGCACTATTCGGCTGTTTTATAAAATAAACACTGATATGTGATCAAAATGTTCATTAGGTTTAAGTACAAACTAGTTATAACGCCCGCGCACGCGCGGGTTTTTGTTAAATTTTTTTTTGAATGATATATTTTTATTTATTAAAATATAAATAATTTAATCTTTGTTTTGTTTGATTTATGATTTTTAATTATATTTGTTTATTATTAAATTAAAGATAATTATTTAAAAAATTTAATCCTGTTGTTAGTTGCATCTTATCTATATTTTTTTTGTATTTATCTTAGTATTGCATCTTATTTTTATTTTTTTTGTATTTATCTTATACTTGTGTAGTATATCAACAAAACAAATTTTTAAAATTTTAAATTAAAAACTAATAAATAAAATATTACCTAATAAAGAAATATTCTTTTTTCAAAGTACCCACTAGGGGTTTTGTTTTATTATATAAAAGATGTCTTCAAAACAGCAAGACAAAAAATTTACTTCGATATAAACACTTACAGATCAAGTTCCACTGAATGGCTTCTAAATCAGGTCAACGTAGATGAACGCAAGCCTGTAGCAGTATGATACAAGGGCAAGTAACTGGACATATACTGGTTTACATCAGAGAAGTCCAACCAAATGCTTATTGTGGATATTTTTATCACTTGTGATGAAGAATTTACATTCAGTTTATATTCTAAGTTCTGGTCTTTATTGCGAATTGTCAAAGTTTTACCATTATGAGAGAAATTTTCTACGAGTACCCCAAAGGGTTGTTCCACATGTTGTGCGGGTGGTTGGGCGATACAAACGCAATCATACTCTGGCAGTCTGGCACTCTTTTAGGTTAGCCTAAAGAGCAAAACTGCCATGAAAAATAAAATGGGAAACACTCTTACCCTGGCACACTTTTAAACCGATCAATGTAATAAGGGACATGTCATAAAAGACCATTGTACATTTGTTGAAGTACCATTTTGGTTATTACATGGCTTTTTTGTGATTTAAAATAGTAAGTATTTTCCTGATTTTTGAACCCGTAACCCGCATAACTGGTCTAAATGCCCATAGGCCATAGTAATATAAGTTATAGTAAAATATGGACGTGGTCTAACATGTTAAAGAAAACAGAAAATCTACAAATTATCTATTTACTTCTTTTTGTCTCGTTTCCTTTACACATGAGCTATGAAGTTAATACACATCAACATTGACGAATGACGATAACTTATGACGCGTTGGACAAATTAACTGATAATGTATCACGGGTTGAATAAAATGAGAATAATCAATATTATAAACAACTAAAACAATAATTAATACTACGTATCTTAGAAGAGTATAAAATTAGTTACACTAAAATAAGTGTTATAAAAATCGGCCTAATGAGCCGACTAGTAGGGGATTAGTTGCTAGGCAGCCATATGCTGGGCGATTTGAGGTAAATTGGCCAGCTCAAAATCAGCCAATCAAAGGTATCAGCTCCTACTTGTGTTTTTTCTTATTCTTGTTCACTCGATTTATGTTTCTATGTTTATTTATGTTAGTAATGGATTTCAGATATCGATTACACAATCATGAATCATCCACTTAACTTTAATATTTTAGGAAGGAATCATATATGTGAGCCTAACTAGACGCAACATAAATGATTTTTAAATAAAACCTGGATGCAAAACAACTATCTACCATCAGTAGCAACTGGAATAGGAAGTGATTTGCATTACTTCCTAAATTTAATCGTTAGGAAGTGATTACAGTTGTGTAAAAGCTAAGTATGATAACAATCTGATTCTTATACTCTGCCAAGCTATTATATCATATTACTGAAGCAGAAATAGATAAAAGGTTCACTAAGGTGATTTCATTGATCGTATTGTTAAAAACAAAACAGTTACCAAGATATCATACTGAATGAAAAGAAGTTTTAAGAGTTACATATTTGAGTTATTACATCAAACATCTACTCCTCCACAGCAGATTCACCACCCTGCTTGTTGTGCTTCCTTGCATACCTTTGGTTCCTCAAGAACTTGGGATCCATCTACACATATAACAACCAAAATCAAACACGTAGCTTTCATGTTTTAAATCAAGTAACTTGTTTCCCCATGTTTTATAACAAAATTAGTCGCGGTTGCATATTCGCAAAGAATCTGGGTTACATAAATGACCATCTAGTTGTCATAAAGGTTACTCCACAAAAGTTACTTCATAAAGAACCTGGGTCACATATAGATCTAAAAACATAATTGATAAATTATAGCTCTCCTAAGAATACCCCTGAATAAAACTAGTGCCCTGTAATGGTCAAAATTAAGATTTTACAGTTTCGATGACTTTGTGAAAACAAAAATGACATCAACATTTATTTAGATACAAAGCTCACATATACACCAAAACTCCTAACTTAAACGCACAACCGGAACAGAAACTCCATTGACAAAATAGTTACACTAACCCTACAATGATGCTCAATTAACATGCTCTGTATTTCTCTCGGATTAAAGCATGACAGACTATTAATCCTATGCCTAAATATCTTCCTAGACAATAATCCTTATCTCCGATTACTAATGCTTCTAAAAATCACTAATCTAATGAATAAGAAGGAAATCAAGACTAATCAGATAATATTTAAGGGGTGTTTGTTTCGGCTTATATAGCCGGCTTATGGCTTATTTGGTTTTGGGCTTATGTTTCATAAGCTTACTTTTTGTGGCTTATTTTAAAACTTTTCTGTTTAGATGAAGTTTATTATGTCATAATAAACTTATACAAGTCAAAAAGTTTTCAAACAAGCCACAAAAAGTTAGTTTATGAAACATAATCCGAAAACCAAATAAGCCATAAGGCGGCTATATAAGCCGAAACAAACACCCCCTTATTATTCTCTAATACTGAAAACATATACAATATTGAGGAAGACCAGCTGATTATACGGGCCGCGGGATATCCTTTACTGTCGATAGCAATGGGTATTAACCTTACGCCGTGCCCACTACTCTAAGAACCATGTGACTCGAGCCTTCGCTCAGGACACATTGTGCAACTCACAAAATGGAATGTTCAGACCATTTATGATTAATGCACCAACAAGACCAATGAGAGGTTAGACCATCTTGTGTTATGTTTTTAATATAATGTTTGATGTTACCAAATACTAAACATAAATCTTAAAAAAAGTAGTAGTAAATCCAATAAGAATAAGTACCCCTTTGGTGGAAGTGTTGCGGTGTTTCCTTGGTTTCTTGATACCATTCTTGTGAGCCTTTGCTGACTGGTTATGTGCTGTGTGATTCTTTGACTTTGCCATCTCTCTTTTTCAAAACTAAACAAAATATAAAATTAAATATTAATACAAATTTAGTTATTTATAGTCATCGATAGTTTTGATTCAAATTAGAGAAAAAGACAAACCTGTTAGAGCTGCTGCTGGTGATGGTGATTAACTAGGGTTTTGAGTTTTGACTACAATGAAAGAACGATGGTGAAAGGTGAATCACTTGTTTATTGGGCTTGAGGAATTAATGGGCCTATTCTCTTAAAACCAACTGGCCCACTAATTGTCTATAAAAGGTATGTAGATTTAAAAGAAAAGAGTTTCGCTCGATATCATTTTTGTTTAATCAAAGTTTTGATTGGATAAATAATTTTGACCCATCATTTTGTGAGACTGTTTTTGAAATTGTAAGTTTGTTTTAGATTTAACTAGATACGTATTCAAATTTCAACATTTAAATGACAAAAAATAATAATTGGTGTAAAATATTATAATGAGCTTATGTATATTCACCATTATCTCAACCCGGCCCGTTAGGGTTTACATGTATTTATCTTCCTTATAAATACTTGATACTTGTAACCCATTTATATCATCACTTAATAAGAATTTTCTCTTCCTCTCTTATTCTTGTTCATTATTTTGTAACACGTTATCAGCACGCTCTTAATGTGATTTCAATTTCTCCCGAAAGACGTGAGACATGGAAAGAATACTCGATCAAGACTCATGTTTCGTATTAGCAATTTAATTATACGAATGGTTAGTATTCAATCCTAGTTAAATATTAAATAACATAAGTTTATGAGCTATAATTATAATATTTTTGGCATGACTGGTTACACCATCCCGAGTCATAATGATGCGAAACTATAGAATAATAAGATTCTATAATATAAATGGTATTATCTCTCAAAAGAATTTGATTATTAATCTATCAACTAGAATGGGGACTCAATTCCTCAATTTTCTGGAAAGAAAACAAATGGATATATGTAGGCATAAAAATCCATTGTATGAACTATTTAGAGTTTAAAATCGATGCATCGTCTAAATGGTTATCAAATTGCAACCTCAAGTTTGCATGATTAATAGCTCAAAATGAGCCTAACATTCCAGAATAAGTATTTCATCATGAATATTCGATGAATCACTTAAAATCTTAAATGACATTGAGAGAAAAAAAATTTTTTTGTTGTATGGGGCTATATGATAATATACACAACAAACAAAATTAGCATCATGCCAATATGTTATTATAAATCCTCCCCTTTATAATTGGTTTTGGTTATAAACCAAACATATCCCATTTCAGTTTTTCTGTGTGCAAATTACTCCACCTAAATGCACATATATGGGATAAAGAAGATGGCTAATTCCTTCAGGAGGAGAGAAGTACCTGCAAATTCAGAATGAATTATCATATTCTATTGATCCTCGAAAGAAATTTTATGAATTGATTATTAAAATGGATAATCTAACAGCCATAAATAAACATTGGCTAAAAATAAAATTTCAGCTACTGATGCTCTAATTAGAAGTTGTCCCTCAAGGACACTATTTTATTATGACATGCCTCAAGCATGGTAGACAAATTGATTCCAAATAAAATCCTCGATGAAAAATATGGAGCATGAAAACAAGATGGCTATTCGAGGTATAAAAGACCCCATGATAGTTTTATAAAGAGACACTAGACATGGAGGTTCCCAAGAACCTCAAATAGCTAATGAGATCTCAATAAATTATATCATGTCTAAAGTTATATGGAATCAAAACATAAACGACGTCGATAAATTTGTCTGCATACAATATATTGCTTGCTATTATGCATGACGAAGATCAAATATTAATTAATATCTAAATGTGGGCTCAACGAAATGATTCGCCAACATAAAANATAAAGAGACACTAGACATGGAGGTTCCCAAGAACCTCAAATAGCTAATGAGATCTCAATAAATTATATCATGTCTAAAGTTATATGGAATCAAAACATAAACGACGTCGATAAATTTGTCTGCATACAATATATTGCTTGCTATTATGCATGACGAAGATCAAATATTAATTAATATCTAAATGTGGGCTCAACGAAATGATTCGCCAACATAAAAGGACTTAGTCTTGCAAATACTAAAAGTCTTGAAACGTGAAGTTCGAACACATCAATGTGTAAATCTATTGGATATAAATCGGGTTTTTTTTGTGCTAAACCGAAAAAAGAGCTCTAAAGTTATGTCTTTTAAGACATGAGTTGTGAATAAATAAATTCACAAAACACAAAGTTGATTATTAAAAGATATATTGTCTCGAGGTGGATGTAAATATCTTATTGACATTTTACGAGACAATCAAAATAAAGTATTTAATTCGCTCTAAATGAGGAATGATCTGTAATGTCTCAAGCATGGCTTACAACTTCAACTTCTAGATACGATTAATAAAGTTCTCAATAACTTTATTTGATAAAGTTGAATGAATCCGTATATAGATCAAAATGATTTTGGACGCATATTATATAAATTGTTTTTGCACACGTCTCAAAGAAATAATTGGTCCTCAAGTATCATACATAAGTACAATTGAGGTTTGGATGCCAATTTTGTAATTAATATGCATCACAAGAGTCTATTTTACACTTTTAATATTTGTACATGCATTGTATGCTTTACAACCATTTGATTTGATATTGGGTTGGAAGCTACACATATATTTTTGTCATTTTTGCAGGACTTATTCGTAACATCATCGATTTGATGGACTTCATTGTAAAGTTGTTGCCAACAAAAGTATACGAGAAACTCGTTTAGAAGATTAGCATTCGATGCTTGAAATATACACATTAAATTGAGGAGGAGGAGCATTATACGCACTGCACTCTTTTCCTTCATCAAGTTTTTGTATCCCATTGGGTTTTTCTTGATAAGGTTTTTAATGAGGCAGTCTATAGCGTATGATAAACGGTGAATATCCAAGGAGGAGTGTTGTAAAATATTATAATGGGCTTATGTATATTCACCATTATCTCAACCCGGCCCGTTAGGGTTTACATGTATTTATCTTCCTTATAAATACTTGATACTTGTAACCCATTTATATCATCACTTAATAAGAATTTTCTCTTCCTCTCTTATTCTTGTTCATTATTTTGTAACAATAATAATATAAATAATAATAATGATAATAATAATAATTTTTAGTATGATTAGCTTCGTGCTGCTGCTTTAGTTTCGTTATAGCTAGAGGAGTGGGGGCCCAATTAGTATCTCGGCTCCCCATTAATTTCTAGTAAATCATATGCTTTTCTAATAAAGTGATGTTTATGTTTATTTTTCATAGACTGAGTTTTTGTATTTAGAAAGGAGTGGGAGCACAGCTTGTGTCTAAACTTCCATCCAGCTTTATGTAAATTTATTATGTTTCAATAAAATTTAAAATTAATAATAATAATAATAGTGGTGGTGGTGGTGGTGGTGGTGGTCGTAGTCGTAGTAGTAGTCGTAGTCGTAGTCGTAGTCGTAGTCGTCGTAGTCGTAGTCGTAGTAGTCGTAGTAGTCGTCGTAGTCGTAGTCGTAGTAGTCGTAGTCGTCGTAGTAGTTGTCGTCGTAGTAGTGGTAGTGGTAGCAGTGGTAGTGGTGGTGGTGATGGTGGTGGTGGTCGTGGTGGTAGTGGTAGCGCGGCAGCGCGGCAACGGCGGCGGCGGCAGCAGGAGTAGTAGGAGTAGGAGTAGGAGTAGTAGTAGGAGGAGGAGTAGTAGTAGTAGTAGTAGTAGTAGTAGTAGTAGTGTGGTAGCAGTAGCAGCAGTAGTGTGGCAGCAGTAGCAGCAGTAGTGGTAGTAGTGGTAGTGGTAGTGGTAGTGGTAGTGGTAGTGGTAGTAGTAGCAGTAGCAGTAGCAGTAGCAGCTAGTGGTAGCGGCAGCGGCGGCGGCGGCGGCAGCAGTAGTAGCAGGAGTAGGAGTAGTAGGAGTAGGAGTAGTAGTAGTAATGGTGGTGTAGTAGCAGTAGCAGCAGTAGTGTAGCAGCAGTAGCAGCAGTAGTGGTAGTGGTAGTGGTAGTGGTGGTGGTGGTAGTGGTAGTGGTAGCGGCGGCAGCAGCAACAGGAGCAGGAGTAGCAACAGCAGGAGTAGTAGTAGTACAATTTCAAACCTTAAGAAAATGAATAAAGATAAACAATCGGTACTTAAAAACCCCCTCATCTAACAAACTTGACAACTAGAGTAATAAGTACAAGAAAATAAAAATGACAATTAATACCCATAGGAATTACTTAAAGACATGTAACATTTTTCAACAAATAATTGGCATAACCGGTGAAAATTATAACATAATATATGTTATACTTAAATGCTTGCCAACTTTTGGTGACGTGTTAGGAGATATAGTAAAATCTTCGATTATTACGATTTCTTATTTCCTCCGGTTTTCTTAACACACCGTTTAAAATATCAACACTTTTCAATATTTGAGTATAACATATAACATGTTAGATATTTTGAATGGTTATCACGACTATTGGTTACAAAATTTCGAAGATAATAACCATAATGATTTGCCGAAAGTATAATATCTAACTATGAAAAATTCTATAAAAGTACGTTGTTGTTTTATGACATTAACCCTAAAAGAAAACGTATCGAGTTAATTATTTGCAAAATAAAATGATTAAAAATATATAATTTACCGCAAGACCCACTCATCACTTTTTTCCGCAAATAATTGATTGACCGATTAAGATCTTCTCATATATTCTTTTGAACATGATAGGTAATATTGTGATTGTTAGGAGTGTACATTTAAATTTAAATAAAATATAGTACCATTGCGCAATTGCTCCAATGGCATCCATCCTCCACACCTGTCAAGGAAGGTATTTGAAAAAATAGGTCTTCGGTTCAATCACAACTCGTCACTAAAGGTCACTCAAACAAATGCACATTGCCTCATGCCAGGTACTTGGAGAGGTCAGTCAACACCCCAAAAAGGTCCACGGGATCGGTTTCCATGTTGATTTAAACGTTTTGGAGATATAAAATAAAGGTTTTACAATAATGACCAACTTTCTATTTTACTCTCACAGAAGACTCAACATGGCCATCGTCTTCAAAATGAACATGAGGGATCGTTATCCCTCGATGACCTGTCACCTTCATATGCCCAATGACCGACCCCCCTATGTACAGTGCCTCTCACGTGACCGAGGCCTCTCACACATGAGGAAGGGTAATAGTGTGCCAATAATTGGGGCCTTCTGGCCCATAACTTAGAAGATTTAGAAGATGCATAATTCCGCAAGGTAATGACTAGAGTTCCAACATATGAGAATGCTAAGTTACCCACCAAGATTCATCAAGGTAGATATCTAATCCAACAAAGAACACTAACAGTCCCTCATGGACACCAGATACCACAAACAACCATTTGTCTGTAAGAACTGAGACCATATTGTTTGTCATGACCAACTCCTAAGGAAGCTTTTTAGCCTTTTACAGAAACAACACCCAGTAATCAAAATATACATAGAAGACCATGGACGCTTCATTTTACATACATGAATACATACGCTATCTCATAAACAGATGTTATGCCGGTGCTTACTCCTACCCCAGAGATACAGGTACAGGTTTATTTTGACTTAGTTTCAAGCTATGTGATCAAACATGATCACATTTCGTGCCAGTTGTGTCCCATGTAGATGATTATGGGGACATTTAGTTTATATTTACAATGGCAGAATTTCACACTTTCACTCAGAATACTATGTGCCACTCACAGTAAAGTAAAGCCCACTTCGAGATTCAAGCTATAGTAATTCCATCAAAAAGAAGATGGAAATAATCACTGAAGTTGAGCAAACCTACCTTAATCTACGCATTTACAAGATATACGTAGCTGACTGAAACACAAATGTGTCATAGACCACACGACTTCTATCTTTCCATGTGCATAGCTGGATTAAGAAGCTCTTCATACTCCAGCTGCAAAATGAGTAGAGCTATAGTTAATATAATCCCTGGCTTAAAAATGAACGCAACAATCTTTGGGCTTAGCAAAGTCAACGCTAAAGTTTTCTGTATTGGCAACGTTTTGTCAAAATGCTAACTCTTTGTGCAGTATATTTCTCTAATTTGACACCATAAAAGAATATATTAAATGTATATTAGTTATTTTCATTGAATGACAGAGTGGTCGACTTTCTAACAATCAAACTTTGCTTTCTTATAAAAAAACAAAAATAGTGCACTTTGCATAAAGGAGCAGTTTTCGCAACCATGATACATATATTTCTGTTGCGAACAAATTGTTAAATGTGAAAGAACGTCGCACTTTGAAACAATGAGCAATTTTGAACAAAGTGTCAAGTAGGATGGATTTTTTTCCTTTTGCACTCATATTTCCGCAATTTTTCAAAATCATGCATTCTTGTAAACTGTAATTTTTTGCATAACAGTGTGCAAATGGTTAAATTATAACGACTAAACTATGACATATTACAGTTGGAGGTGGCGATTTGGACTCATTCCCTTAAGAATGACTAATTTAGTTTATGTTATACCTCTAAAGGGCTAAAAAGATAAAATTCAAAAATATAGCATAAGACTCTTAAATCATAGCATTCAATTTTTTATACCATTGTTGATATATATAATCATGTTAATCATATTTGACAAACTAACTATTCACTATACAAAAATTTTGAATTAAGGTCAACCCAAAACCTAACCCATACCAAAATTACTGGTTTTTGACCCATTACCCGGCCTGTCCAGCCCGCCCATTTCCCTCCTCTAAAAAAATTGACTAACGGAATATAAAGGCCAAGAATGATGTAATATACTGACACCCTTTTCTTGTATATAGTTGTGCATTTTTATTTTTATATATTTTTTCTTCTCAATATCCACAAGGTTTCTGATTTTTTTNAAATATGGAACAGGTATTCAATAACATGAGTTTATCAAGTTAATCACACTGAAAACACATGATCAGTAAACCTTGCAGTTTATTTGGGCGAGGAAATACTGGGCTCACAGCGGTTGAAGTATAGAGTCATGATACATACCGATGATTGGTTATGTTCTAGCTTCATCTTTCTATATTCTTCTTGAGCTCTTTTTGATCGAAACATGGCTTGGACCCGAACAACTGATCTCTCGACACGCTCCTCAGCTTGCTTTCTACTGGCTTGGAAGAAGCTCTCTTCAGCAATGTTTTCCTTTTTATCATCTTCCTCGTTATCATTACTTGGTGCAACTTGAAGACCTCTAAAGCCTTTCCGTCTAAGACGCCAACGAATGATTGCTTTCTCCAACACTCCTACTGACCATACAATTTTCTTATATTGCTTCCGTACTTGGAAACCACGGAAAAAGGCCTGCATTAAAAGAAAATAAGATTGGTTTCTACTAATACCGAATAGGTAAATATTTAAGTCACTTGTGTACTGTGGGATGTAAAGAACAACACCAAACTAATATGCTCTATGGAAATGGCAAATGAGCAGGTCAAGCAGGTTGATGAAAGGTAAAATAGAGTAAATAATTAGTGAAGGTTGTGTTAACACAAAACACTTTCTTTCCACTTTTTAAAAATCTGTGTAACTCATTATTGTGTTATATATGAATAAACAATAAACAACTATATAACATATTTTATTTCTTAATGAAATGATTCAGTTGAGTGACCATGGATCTGTTTGATGTGTTCCCTTTTTTGCTAACTTTATTTATTTTATCCAATCGATCGGTAGAGATAAAACATAACCCAAACTGGCCCATTGGTAAGAAATTCTCCAAAATCACCACCTCTACCCGATAGGTTTACAAATGACTCAATTGTCTGGTAGATTTAAAAAAAAAAAAAAAAAAATGTATAAACTGAATTTAGATTCTTACTTGAATTCTGATGGCCTGACGGCGCTTATTCAGAAAATCTTTTCTTACTTTCCATGTACGAAACCTGTGCTGTATGTGGACAGCAGCAGCCATTTGTTTCTTAGTTTCGTGCTTACGGAAAGCATGCTGAATCCTCATAGCCGCTATTATACAGCGTGCTTCATCTTCTGTATTAGCAAACTCAACTGCTTTTGACTTCAATTTAAATGATTGCTCCCTAAATGCAGCCTGTATGCGTGCTGCAGCATCAGCAGTCCTCCTATAAGCAGCCAGTGTATCCTTCAGATACTGATCCTCTTCAGTGATGTTGGTCTCCGGTCCATTAATGACAGAATCATCATCAGCAGGAATTGTACTCTGCAGTGACCCACTAACATTCCCAGCTAATGTCATTGCTTTGAAATGTGCTAATAATGCTTTTTCTGCCAGGAAAGCAGCCAACCCCTCGTGACCACTTTTTGATGCCAGATCAGCAGGAGTGCATCCGCCAGGGTTTTCTGAAGTGGGGTCTGTCACCAAATTTGGATTCGCCCCAGCAGATAGCAAAGCTGCCACGGACTTTCCCCTGCAAGTGGAGATTTAATCAATTCAAATGGGCATCAAGAACATAATATGGGGGTCTTTGGGTTAGCTTATCTGAAAGTGCTTATGCATCTTTAGCTTATAAGCTCACCCCCTATATAATCTTTCAGAAAAATTCCATCTCTAAAAGAACTTATATTGCTCACAAACATTACTAAGCTAAAAAGTTTATGCAAAAAGAGTGGTTTATTGTATCTTAATAATACGGACGCTATTAAGCTGAACCAAACACCCCCATAATCAAAACACTTGCTAAAACACAGTTACGGAGATGTATAGATGTGTGTTTTTAAACTATATATGCACAAATTATCCAGAATCAACAAACAGGCTTCAACTAGTAATTTTAAAT
Source organism: Artemisia annua (assembly GCA_014162995.1). Taxonomy (NCBI): domain Eukaryota; kingdom Viridiplantae; phylum Streptophyta; class Magnoliopsida; order Asterales; family Asteraceae; genus Artemisia; species Artemisia annua. The sequence goes on from LBNU01039534.1 coordinate 57,349, forward strand.
GTGTTTGTTTGAAGTTGTATTAATCGGCTATTTAACTGTTTCACAGATGCTATCTATTTAAGTAACTAAATGCTATATGACAAAGGACGTGAACAGATAATTGTACCTCCCATAATGAGCAGCCCAATGAAGAGCTGTCCATCCAAATTTATCACGAAAATCAATCGATAACCCCGACCATGAATACGGGAATATAGCCCAAGTATAATCCAATATTGCACACAAATGAATTACTCCTTGACCTTCATCATCACGTTCAGGGATCTTATGTCCCTCTAATATTCTTTCCAAAAGCCATTCAAACAGTCTGTTCTGTAATGTTAGCTCCAATAACTTGTTTTTGGCTTGTTGGAAAGATATCTTTTTTCCAGTAATTGAACTTATCAAAAAATCCCAACTCTCAACAATGTATCGGGTTTTGTGGGCAAAGATTTTGGCTTCTTTCAGTGTCTTTGGTGGTACTTTAGCGGAAAAGATATTCAGGCTCCTGGATGTAGAAAATAGCAAATGAGCCAATCTCATTATAACTTGGAAATCATTCCAGTCAGACTTTTCTTCTGAAGAAACTATTAAGTTTTGGACCGGAGGAGCCCGGTATTCAAATCCAATAAGTTGACTTATGGGTTTGTGACCATCAAAACTGATAAAAAGGTTGACTATTCCTGGGCTGTGAGAAGAGACGTAACAACGGAATACACCAGGTTGTATAACTTCAACAGGAACAGACACATCTCCACAGACACAAAACAGATTAGAGTTTGATAAGTGTAGATACTCTTCATGGAAAACGCCAACGACTAAAATCTGCAGAGAATAAATAAATGGTCAATATGTCACAACAATGACGTATATGATTATTAACTAGTGATGGATAAAGTCTTCACTCCTGCTACTAGATGTGGGAGAGTGGTGGGTTGGGCCTGGTTCAGGTCCAAACTGGTCATTTTCTGTATAGGTAGAAACAGGTGGGAAATTTTTTTTTCTACCTTTCGCTATACATTAAAAATACAGTTTGGGCAGCATTCAAACTGCAAGAACAATTTGACCGCCAAAAATAATAATTAGACAAAGTATTCAGGTAAAGATTTGACGCATTTCCTCTTAAACTAAAATTTTTATTTTAAATCCCATTCATGAGTAAATGTGTTGAAATTATCATCTCTACATGCTACATTTGTAGGATTTAAGGTATCACAAAAGTTTAAATGAACAGATTTCAAGTTGGAAAAAATTACTCTTAGAGAAAACATCAAATTTGGACCTTTTCATTAGAATACTTATATAAAGGCAAGTCTCATTACCAAAAAAACGTGAGACCTATATGCACAGTTAAAAGATGAAACACAAATCACGTTCATACTTCATTATAAAGAATTGGTGAAAACTGAGCAGCACTAACCTTTGTATCCTCAGTAGATGACGCCCATGAAGGCGAGACTTCATTTATAGTGAAAATTTGCTGCAAGGAATGCAATTGATCATTATAACCACTGGGAGTCCTAACATTTTCTCGGCCTGCCGGAACCAAGGGTTCAGGTATTAAATTTGGATCAACTATCTCAGGAGAGTCAGTCATGGCGTAGTTCATCCATCTTCCGAAACTATCTTGATTTTTGATTCCATGAATACCCATAGTCTCTAAGATACCAGTGCTACTATTTACATGTTTAGGCTCCATCTGTACATTCATATATTGAACATGTGTTAGTAACTTGTGCACAAAGGTGGAGTTAATCTGTAAACTTCCACCATTGCCCTGTAGCTTCTGAGATAATGACATGAATGGCAAGAATACCACAACATCATGAAGTTATTTCTATTTCCAAAAAAATGGACAATGGTCCCTACTTACAGCATCTACTAATCCATTTAGTCCATATTGGTCATCTTGATCAAAGTATGATATATTTCCTGCAATGAAAAAGTGGTCATTTGAAAATTATGGAGTTTTATATAGAGTTCAACTGTTGAATGGATTATATTGTAACTAAATAGAATAAGCTACCTCCTTGAGGTGTGATTGAAGTACTGTTAGACTCATCAGGGATCACAAGCTCCTCCCATTCAAGGGTGTTGATTTCATGAAGTCTTTTCTCATGATTTATTATAGTCTCATTAGGCTCTGTAGGATCACAAATAAGAGATTTGTTTTATGAATAAATTTGGTCCATGAACACCCTGACTCAATTGTGGTTATACTAGTGGATTCTGCTGAATCTGCTGCTGCTAGACTCTGCTGCTAGACTCTGCTCTGCTGCTAGACTCTACTGCTAGACTCTACTGCTAGTTTCTACTGCTGATCAAAGTACTGCTGATCAAAGTACTGCTTGATCAAAGTACTGCTCGATTATAACCACTGATTCCTACTATTATGGAAAGTATTATGATATAATTAATGGGCCGTTAATTATACATAATTCCATGGGCTAGGGTTTGAGTATTCTCTATTATAAATAGAGGTCATAACACATCTGCATGGTAACGATTAACATCAAACCCTAAACACTTGAATACACTTCTGTTCTTGATTTGTGCCTAAAACAAGAACACCACTTGGTCTTATCCCATAGAGATATTCGTGTAACCCAGGCATAGGGTCGAATAGTTTCTATTGGAAAGTGATACCACGATTTCAAGTGAATATCCGGTACTCATTGATTATCTTAACCCTAATCTGGGAACACAGTAACACCTATAAACCAACAGTATGTGAGTTGCCCACCAACCTAGAGGTTGTGGGTTCAAGCCTCGCTGGAGGCATTTGTGAGATAGGTGGTATAGGTGTGAAAAAAATTGCCGTTCTTAATAAATAAATAAATAATATCAAATTTGGACTTTTTCATTAGAATACTCATATAAAGGCAAGTCTCATTACCAAAAAAACGTGAGACTAGATGCACAGTTAAAAGATGACACACAAATCACGTTCATACTTCATTATAAAAGATTGATGAAAACTGAGCAGCACTAACCTTTGTATCCTCAGTAGATGACGCCCATGAAGGCGAGACTTCATTTATAGTGAAAATTTGCTGCAAGGAATGCGGCTGATGATTATAACCACTCGGAGTCCTAACATTTTCTCGACCTGCCGAAACCAAGGGTTCAGATATTAAATTTGGATCAACTATCTCAGGAGAGTCAGTCATGGTGAAGTTCATCCATCTTCCAAAACTATCTTGATTTTTAATTCCATGATTGCCCATAGTCTCTAATATACCAGTGCTCGTATTTACATGTTTAGGCTCCATCTGTACATTCGTATATTGAACATGTGTTAGTAACTTGTGCACAAAGGTGGAGATAATCTGTAAACTTACACCATTGATATGAATGGCAAGAATACCACAACATCATGAAGTTATTTCTATTTCTAATAAAATGGGCAGTGGTCCCTACTTACATTATCTACTAATCCATTTAGTCCATATTGGTCATCTTGATCAAAGTATGATATATTTCCTGCAATGAAAAAGTGGTCATTTGAAAATTATGGAGTTTTATATAGAGTTCAACTGTTGAATGGATTATATTGTAACTAAATAAAATAAGCTACCTCCTTGAGGTGTGATTGAACTGTTAGCCTCATCAGGGAGCACAAGCTCCTCCCATTCAAGGGTGTTGATTTCATGAAGTCTCTTCTCATGATTTATTATAGTCTCATTAGGCTCTGTAGGATCACAAATAAGAGATTTGTTTTATGAAAAGTTACATATAAAAGAGACGAAAATATTCTTCTCATGACTAGGACAGCTGATAATTTATTAAAGCATAGCCATAAACTTCTACGTCATACTGCAGATGTGGCAAGATGGGTAGCTTGTTAGTTGGTAAAAAAAAAACATGTCATTTCTTAGTATGGGTCCAAATAGGGCGTGTAGCGTTGACATGAATTATTTGTGCATTTTTTTAATATATTAATTGTGTGTTTTACATAAAGAACGACACTACAATACTGAAATATTTTGAACAAGAAGGTTGTATCCCTTCAAAATACACTTTGGTCGACTTTCAACCTGTTTGGTCCATTTGAATTGTTCCTTTTTAGCTAGACTTTTTTATTTCACAAATTTTGAGTAAATTATAAGAGTGCCAAATTGACCCATTCATAAGTAACTGGGTCGAAATTTCCACCTCTGCAACTTGTTACCAGTTTCTAGACCCTAAGCAGATTTGAGAAGGATTTCATATTTAGTGTTTTTGTCTCATAACAAACTACTATCCACATTAACCGATATGATTTCTGCAGATTGTTAATGAAGTTCAAAATACAAGTCAATTAAATTACGCACCAACATTATAAAGCTGCTCAACTCCATCATTTCCTTCTGACAGATTCCATGAAGTAGGCGGGTCTGAACTAGAATGTGATTCAACATTAGGGGAACCTTGCTGCACAATGAGTATAAGTAGAAAGTAAAACTTGTTAATCAGAAGGGCCAGAGTTACTGGAAAACTAAAATTTCATATTAGCTAAGATTAGTGCAGTCCGAGGCATGTCAGGTAGAGGTGCCACTGGGAGGGTAACGGGTCGTTTTTTAGCATAAGAAGTACAGACTGGGTTGCGTCGGGTGGGTTGGGCCAAAAATATTTTTCCACTTTTTAAACTTCATTTAAACAGACGCTGCATCATTTTATATTACAGAAACACCAATAGCAAATCGAGACTTTGGGCAACTTTCAACCTGTTTAAAGTGTTCAACCCAATTGACCCGTATCACTTTTTGTTAAAAGTAATTTGTTTGACCCAGTTTACAAGAAAGCAGAACCACCCGACTCATGTTGATAGGATGAAATTGCATGTTTAATTCTGAGTAGTGGGTATAAAACTGATTGTTGTCAATATGTCAATATCTATTTAAAACTACATCTCTGAAATTGACTGTGTCAACAAGGAACTAGAACTAGATTCTTACATAGCTACATGCCAGATATAAACCTACTCGGATTGAAAGTTCTTATAATGGACTAACCTCCTCAGTGTCACGATAATGAACAAGAACAATATGTTCCAGTTTCCTGTAACATAAGCAAAGCAAATGATGTTCCAAGTAAAATGAAATGAGGTATCGTAATGGTGGTATAATTCATTAAATTAAAAAGAAGGGTTTATAACCCATGTGATCTTTAATTACTGCGTACTTATCAAGAAGCCAGTAGCATCTTCTAACAAAGGTTGGCTGATCTTCACCATGTGCATAATACACATGAATCCTTTCGTCACTACCAACCTATATTTAAAAAGTAGACATATCATAAAAAAATTTACTAATATTTGCATACAAAACTAGACAACTCTAGGAGAGAGTCAACATTATTAACTCGGGTAGCCTTATACCATAACAGAATCCATTAACATTTGCATAATTCACTATGACCGTCATCAGTCATCCAAAGTGTTTGCCAAAGCCTCGAACTAAGTGTCGACAAATGTTTTGGTCTAATCAGTCAAACATACTATGCTTAAAGCATCTACCTTAGTGTATTCGGTACATTACATTTGAAACCCTAGCCTACAACTTTGTCAATGTTGTAAGAAAAGGTAAGGAAGAAAAAAAAAAAGAAAAGAAAAGAAAAAAAGAAAAAGGAGGATCCACATTAGAAGTTATATTTCAATGTTTTCTTCTAGTCTGTCTTCAATTTGAAAGAAACAAACAGGATAAACCAAATATTTATACTTTATGAGAACCAAAATTCTGTAAAATAGAAGTGTTAAAATCTTTCTTAAGCCCAGAAAATGTGAGCTTCAAAATTAACCTCCAAAAGTTAGCTTTGGACCAGATTTAAACCTACTGGTCAAAGATACACACCAATGGTACCAAGTTTCATAGGACTGTACATCCTTTACGCATTCTACATCGAACATTCTCTTCATGCTTCAACAAGCAGTCTGACCACTTAAAGCACAGCATGCAGATATGTGTGAAGCAGTAAAAGTAAAACTTACTTTCAAGTGTTCATGAGCTTCTTTAACAGTTTTTCCATCTTTCTTCTTTTTCCAATTGCGTCCATCCCTCCGGAAATTTCTGAGCATCTTCCGGTCAAATAGGACAACGGTGCCACCTATTTGATCACATAAACATAACAGATTAAGGAATAAACTTTTTAAATTCCAAAAAAATATGTGATTATGGACTTCAAACATTTCTAGAAGAACTTTTTTTTCCTTCAGAATTATGAGTGGAGAAGCTACGGGGTGCATTAAATGAGATTAAATTTACTTTTTGGCATATTCACGGGCTTCACATGAATGGTGAAATACTTGTGGTTACAAAGAATTGCATGGATCTCATTTGGCCGGAGCCATCTTGTCTTAGCTTCCTCAAACATGGTGGGTACATCTAAATCTGCTCATGGAGAAACAAACAATCTTAGAAGGAAAGATAGAAATAAAGATACTATATCACAGCAAGAAGTACACAAAAAGATATCTGTACGTACTTCACTAACTAACAGTGGACATGACTAAACTTTAGATAGGTTGAACCAGTAGGAATACCTAGCTAACAACTTCATCACTATACTACCTTAATCAACACGTAAAATCAATTAACCATAATGACTGTAATCACGGGTCAATCGCAGATGATAGTTCAATACAGAGCTCTTAGTATTAGTGCATACATGACTGTCAGAGCTCAAGATTCAAAGACTCAAGTATTAGGGATGTTCTTTATCCATCGCTTATAATGAAGTTATATGCTATCAACACATTTAAATCTAACACAATCACATGGGATAATATGGTTTATACTAGGAGCAACTCATTTTATACGACATCCTAACATTAATTGTAGAGCCTAACTATAGCTGCATTCTTAATCAGCAGTTGGGAAAAAAATGCGAACCCGAAGTTATATTATTTTTTGAATGAATCATGCTTTGACAAAGGCAAGATATTGCTGATAGCAAATAGCACAATTAGTTGGTCTATTAACTCAACTCTCAAGGTATCTACTGCGTTATCAATTTAACTACTATTAAGCAGGTAGTTTCTAAATGTCGCTTGTATTCTTTTCTCTTCAGCCGCTATAACATACATTTAGAACATAGACGATTACCCGTGCATAGCAACGGGATTTTATAGCGGCATATAGTTATAGCGGCATTCGTTTTTGCTTGAAATTTCGTCTAGTAAAGTCAAAAGTCATTAGCAAAGTAAAATATTAGTGTGTTTTAAAAACTCTTCTTGTGTGTTAACTGGCCACCTTGTTTTAGAATTAAAAAGCCACCGTGTTAAGTCAAAGATATGCTTGATATTCTTGTTTTATGTAAAGTCAAACCTTGTTTTTAAATTGCTTTAAAACCATGCAAAGTCAAACCTTGTTTTCATTTATACAAAAGGGTAAGGGTAGAATAGGTATAGAACATTACTCAAAAATTAAGAAGTTTAAGAGATTAAGAGATGTTATTCATGCTTTATAAGTAGTCAAGATAAATTAGTTTTAAGCTATTTTCCAGATTCCAGTCAGCTAGAGGAGAAAGGGGAAACAGAAAAATTAAATCTCATCCCAGAGTAAGAATTGAAAATGCACACNGCCTACAACTTTGTCAATGTTGTAAGAAAAGGTAAGAAAAAAAAAAAAAAAGGAGGATCCACATTAGAAGTTATATTTCAATGTTTTCTTCTAGTCTGTCTTCAATTTGAAAGAAACAAACAGGATAAACTAAATATTTTATACTTTATGAAAACCAAAATTCTGTAAAAATAGAAGTGTTAAAATCTTGCTTAAGCCCAGAAAATTGTGAGCTTGAAAATTAACCTCCAAAAGTTAGCTTTGGACCAGATTTAAACCTACTAGTCAAAGATACACACCAATGGTACCAAGTTTCATAGGACTGTACATCCCTTACCCATTCTACATCAAACATTCTCTTCATGCTTCAACAAGCAGTGTATAGCATAACTGACCACTTAAAGCGCAGCATGCAGATATGTGTGAAGCAGTAAAAGTAAAACTTACTTTCAAGTGTTCATGAGCTTCTTTAACAGTTTTTCCATCTTTCTTCTTTTTCCAATTGCGGCCATCCCTCCGGAAATTTCTGAGCATCTTCCGGTCAAATAGGACAACGGTGCCACCTATTTGATCACATAAACATAACAGATAAGGAATAAACTTTTTAAATTCCAAAAAAATATGTGATTATGGACTACAAACATTTCTAGAAGAACTTCTTTTTTTTTCAGAATTATGAGTGGAGAAGCTACGGGGTGCGTGGATGAGATTAAATTTACTTTTTGGCATATTCACGGGCTTCACATGAATGGTGAAATACTTGTGGTTACAAAGAATTGCATGGATCTCATTTGGCCGGAGCCATCTTGTCTTAGCTTCCTCAAACATGGTGGGTACATCTAAATCTGTTCATGGAGAAACAAACAATCTTAGAAAGAAAGATACTATATCACAGCAAGAAATACACAAAAAGATATCTCTACATACTTCACTAACTAACAGTGGATGACTAAACTTTAGATAGGTTGAACCAGTAGGAATACCTAGCTAACAACTTCATCACTATGCTACCTTAATCAACACGTAAAGTCAATTAACCATAATGACTGTGTAATCATGGGTCAATCGCAGATGATAGTTCAATACAGAGCTCTTAGTATTAGTGCATACATGACTGTCAGAGCTTAAGATTCAAAGACTCAAGTATTAGGGATGTTCTTTATCCATCACTTATAATGAAGTTATATGTTATCTACACATTTTACAAAAAAGAACTCAAAACAACCGGCCATTTAAATCTACCACAATCACATGGGATAATATGGTTTATACAAGGAGCAAATCATTTTATACTACATCTGTTTCACAGGTTTTGATGGGTTTCCAGGATCGATATGATCAAACAAAACATGTGTATCATCATACAAGAATCAATAAAAGGAAACAAGGAAGATTGGGTTGAACCCTTCTTAAAACTGATATATAAAAATCGAAAAGGGTTAACTGATTCTGATTACAGACATATGTATATATACAATACGAATAGGTGTCATGTGAAAGGGTGTGATGGTTCATTCGAACCAATGGTTGTGTCCTTTCACAATAACCGCCATATAACTAACTATCTAACTAACTTATACTAACTAACTAACTGCCATGTTTCTGTTCTATGCTTGCTGGTGCGATTTGCAGCCCAACACAGAAACTTTATGGCTTTATTCCTTAACAAAGATTAATTGGATTATGATCTTCCAACAACATCCTAACATTAATTGTAGAACCTAACTATAGCTACAATCTTAATCAGCAGTTCAGAAAAAAAATACGAATCCGAAGTTATATTATTTTTTGAATGAATCATGCTTTGACAAAGGCAAGATATTGCTGATAACAAATAGCACACTTAGCTGATCTATTAACTCAACTCTCAAGGTCTCTACCGCGTTATCAATTTAACTACCATTAAGCAGGTAGTTTCTAAATGACGCATATGTTCTTTTCTCTTCAGGTTCTATAACATACATTTAGAACATAGACGATTACCCGTGCATAGCAGCGGGATTTTATAGCGGCATTCGTTTTTGCTTGAAATCTCGTCTAGTAAAGTCAAAAGTCATTAGCAAAGTAAAATATTAGTGTGTTTTAAAAACTCTTCTCGTGTGTTACCTGGCCACCTTGTTTTAGAATTAAAAAGCCACCCTGTTAAGTTAAAGATATGCTTGATCTACTTGTTTTATGTATGTAAAGTCAAACCTTGTTTTTAAATTTGCTTTAAAACCATGTAAAGTCAAACCTTGTTTTCATTTATACAAAGGGTAAGGGTAGAATAGGTATAGAACATTACTAAAAAATTAAGAAGTAAGAGATTAAGAGATGTTATTCATGCTTTATAAGTAGTCAAGATAAATTAGTTTTAAGCTATTTTCCAGATTCCAGTCAGCTAGAGGAGAAAGGGGAAACAGAAAAATTAAATCTCGTCCCAGAGTAAGAATTGAAAATGCCCACATACGATAATGAAAGCCGATTGTCGTTCTGAAACAGTGCCTCTTTAAGGTTGTTAGCTTATAACAGTCGTCAATTTCCGCATGAAATGCTGTTTTATATTAATTTCATGGCTTTTTAAAACAAAAAAACAATAAGAATCATTTTCTATATACTTGTTTTTTGGTCAAAGATATCACAAACTATTACCCCCTCCCCTAAATGAGGAGCTAATCTGACTTTTCATTTCCAACTACTTCCGAAAATGATTAGTTCTAAACTTCAATATCAGTATGAAAATTAAAATATTCCAGAAAATAATGAAAACTTTACAAACCATATAGAAAAATACTAAAATCTAAACACTTTAGAATCTACTGTACTTTTTACCAAAAAGCATATCAATCCTGCTTTTAAAATAGTTCCACCATAACATTTAAAATAGACCATTATCATTGAAAAAATAATACATGTGAGCCCCTATAGACATAACTCAATGATAACCAACAACCAACACTCAATTTATACAAAAATAGTAATATACCTTTTAATTTATATCTAACTTCATCATTACAACCGTATAACTCTGAAAACCATTATAAAGAACCGTTCAACTCCAAAAATTATTCAGTTATGTCCGCGTGTTACAGCTTATCTTAAAAAAAAATAATAAAAATAAAATAAAAATAAAAAAAATAAAAAATTTACCCGAAATTATCAATTATGATCAAAGATGGCTTTTTGTTACTAAAATCATTCCAACTTCCAGAAACCATCATAAAAAAGCATCCAACTTTAAAAGACTTACTGAAAAACCACTTAAACATGTTACAAATTTCTTTTAATAACACTATCCAAAATAACAAGTTTTTCAAAAAGTACAAATATTTTTATGTCCAGGTATCAAAAAAAAAATAATAATAATAAAAAAAAAAAAAAAAAAAAAAAAAAAAAAAAAAAAAAAAAAAAAAAAAAAAAAAAACACAAAAGATAAATAAAAAGATATTAATATTCAATCCAAATTTCTATAAATAGTAAGAACATTCATAACACTTTACTTTTGGTACAAAGATACTCAAACAGGTTGCAAATTATTAGTAACAAAATTACCCAAAATAATCCATTTTTCAAGAGCACAACATCTAAACTCCAGGTTACAAGTTATAACTAAATAGTAAAACATGTTCAATTCATTTCAAATTTCCATAAATAGTAAGAACATACATAACACTTTATCAAAATTAAGGTGTCTTATGTGTTATGCTTCTTGAAAATAAGTACTAAAATTGGTGCTTGGATTTTCCTTTTTTGTAAAAATATGCGAGAACACTCGAAAAACAATTCCTTGCTCATAAATTTCAATCAAATTCATCTATAAATTAACTTTCAGAAAAAATAAACAATTTGAAATAAGTAGCTACTTAACTAGTACCTTATCCAGCAGAAGAAGCAGTTTGGATAACACAAAACTGATTATCTGCTTTATAATAAGCAGGAAAAATAATACTGTAAGTAATCCTAAACACCCCCCCTGATTATGATACAAACACACTCTCAGCTCCAATACAAAAAATAAAATTATGTCTGATGGTTGCATAAAGATTGATATAAATAAATATAGAACTTCCTATATATAGTAAGAAATATAATTACCTTGCATGGTTTTGAAGCCATGAATCTCTGAACCAACAAGCTGTGATTGTACAGCAGCTTCCATTTATAGAAATAGTTCTTGATCACTGCAATCTTTTTATCAAAACCTCACCAACCCAACATATATATTTAGTAATTTAGTGAAGAATTAATTTGAGAAAGGAAATAAAGAGACGAGGAGTGGTATGAACCAATAATGGATGTTGAAAAAGTGTGGGCCCAGTCGAGGTGTCAACCCTGTCTGTTCTTTCGTACGAAATATGGTGTGAAATCAATTCTTTCTTTTTCAAACTCATATGTTTACATTACTGTTATATGGGTAACTTTGCTGGCCGACCACTTGTCAACTTTAGACTAAAAGTAATAAGACCGAATGGTTCGCGGTCTATCCGAACCAAACGCACCCCATCCCTAAAAAAACGAAATGGTTTGGTCAGTAAATGGACCAAATGAATTGTTTGGTTTGTTTGTAGGTAGAGCTGGCAAATTGGGTATCTGTTAAGACCTGTTAAGGGAAAAAATGTACTATGCAATTTTTTTATTTTTTAAAATAATTGTTTTTAGTATTCTAGGGTTCAATATTTAACTTATTTGATACATAAAACGCTTATCTGTCATACTCAAACCACAAAAGCCAAGCGTTAAACGAGTCGTTTTCATGTTTGAAACTTATGTTATTCGCGCGCTCCGAACCTGTTAAGACCTGTTAAGACACGATTTGCCAGCTCTATTTGTAGGGCTAAGCAAATCGACCGAACCGACTAAACCGATCGAGATAACCAACCAACCGAAGAACCAACGGTCCGGTCTCGGTCTTAACTTTTTTTTTATTTCGGTTTCAGTCGGGTCCGACGTACAAACTGACCATTTTGCCTTCTTGGACCGGACTGGACCGGACCCAACAAATTTGGTCCGGTCCTCCGTCTAGGTTTTTGGGCTATTTTGGTCTCGGTCTTGGCTCGTCCAGTCTTAGACTAATGCTCACCCCTATTTGTGTGTGCGCTTTTTGTGTTTATTAAATTTTGGAAATTATGCTTTTAGTTGTGAGTGCGGTCTTTATTACAAACATTTGGTCTTCGTGTGGTCTAGGAGAGAGAAAACTGAAATGAAGCTGATGTGGCAGTGCAATTTGTGATCTTGGTGTGGTCTTATTATTATTAGTCTTATAAAATATATTTTTCTGATTTTCTTTTAGAGTTATTTGTAAAATCTGTGTTTTTTATAAATCACAAATACAACCCCTAAAATTCTGACAGTACAAACATATATTATTTTAAAAATCTTTTTGTTTGAATATCATCGTTAGCCAAATTAAAATGACAAAGATATTCTTATTCAGATGAAAATTGCAAACCCATAAAACAATAGCATTTTAATAAGAGGGATTATATTTGTACTTTTAAAGTTTTTAAGACTATGGCTGCTAATTAATCAAATTTTGCAATTTACTATTATTTTTATTTAACACTGTTTATATATTGAGTAAATGACAAAATAGCCATTTTCGAAAACAATTTTCATTATACTCACTTTTTAAACAAGATACCTATTTTTTCGCAAGACTAGCGAACACCTTGCGAATAATTAAACTTTCACTTGGTATGGAGTTCATATATTGTAAGTTTATTATGGTTGTCGTGTTGTTTCTTGTCGTTGGTGGTGTTGTGGCTGTGTTTTTGTTTATTTTTGAAGAAAAGATGGGGTGTAAGATGATGGGTGAAAGAAGAAGATGAGGTTTTTGTGTGTTCTTTTTGTGTTTATTTAATTTTGTGGGATATATTTTTAGTTGTGAGTGTGGTTCCCTTACTACGAGCATTTGATCTTGGTGTTATATAGGAGAAAGAAAGTTGAGATGGCACTGGTGTGGCAGTGTAGTTTGTGGTCTTGGTGTTGTCTTATTACTATTAGTCTTATAAATTATATTTTTCAGATTTTCTTTTAGAGTTATTTGTAAAATCCGTGCTTTATATAAATCACAAATACAATCCTTATAATTTTGAAAGTATAAGCATATAGTTATTTTTAAAAACTTTTTGTTTAAATATCATCTTTAGCCAAATTAAAGTGACAAAGATTTTCTTATTTAAATGAAAACTACAAACCATAAGACAAGAGTATTTTAACAAGAGGGACCATATGTGTACTTTCAAAGTTTTGAAGACAATGCCTGCTAATTAAACAAATTTTGCAATTTACTCTTATTTTTATTTGACAGTGTTTATATATTGGGAAAATAACAAAATAGCCACATGCATGGAATATGATTTCTTTGTCAGCAATTAAGATATCCAGAATACGGCGTATCCATACGCCGTATCCATTATTGGATACGCCGTATTCCAGCCCTGACAGAAGACTATAAATACAAACCCTCGACGGAAGTTTTGACATCATTCACTCACCATTCTCATCCACAGCCGAATTTCACAATTCCAATGCCTCAAGATCACTCCCAAAAGCTAAGAAATCAAGAAGAGAAGGACTCGTATCATGATATGAGGTTTAATCATTCTATTCACATATCGATTTCATCATGATTTCTGTTTGTCTTTCGTTTGAATCATCTTCTTTTGTTTATATGTACATTATGGGCTAACACCCTTCGGTGTTAGCCATGTTATGACTATTGCATGAATGTTATTTCCATTTGTTAAGATTTTATGTTTAGTATTGTTAGTTTATGTGTTTATCATTCAATACGTGCTAGTTTATATGTTTGAGCATTTTAAGTCTAGGAATTGCCAGGACCAATGGGATATTTAGATGTATAATGCAAGAACAATTTAGTATAGTGCTCTTCAATATAGTGACCACGTGAGAAGAGTAGATATCGCATGGACCAAGTGGGTATCGTAGATAAATCACATAGATTAGTTGACACAACTTAATGCATGCTTGTAATTGAATAGATGCATGGACCAAGTGGTCTACAAGATTATATGTATAGAGGCTAGATGCATGGACCACGTAGTCCAGTCTAAGTTAGATAGGAGTGTGGAGGTATGGCCTGGATCAAATGGATTTTCTCTATACATTCTGAAGTCACCAATACTTTAGATTAAAATTATTGCACTAACAAACGAATAACTAAAATTTGTAACAGGAGTAACATGGCTAACACTAATCTCTCTTATTGATCAAAACACACGTAGTTTAATTAGTTTATTTATTTTTCTTGTTTTAGTAGTTTAATCAAATCAAAATCAAAACCCCCTTTAAAATCTGTGAAAATCACTAGGTTTATTCTAAGCAACACTATTCCGGATATTGACCTCTTACTTACCCCACTGGGTACACTGCCCGTGAAAGTGTGTCTTTAGTTAAAGTGCGGCAAAATATAAATTTAAAACTTGAATAAAAATATACCAACAACGAAACACACATCAAGTATTTTAGGAGGGACTATATCTGTACTTTCAAAGTTATGAAAACTATGCCTGCTAATTAAAGAAATTTTTCAATTTATTTTTATTTGACAGTGTTTATATATTGGAAAAATCACAATATAGCCACTTTCAAAATCAATTTTAATTATATTTCTTAAACAAGATACCAATTGTTTTCGCAAGACTAGCGAACACCTTGCGAAGAATTAAATTTCCGGTTGGTATGTAATTCATATATTGTAACTTTATTATCGTTGTTGTGCAGTTTCTTGTTGTTGGTGTTGTTGTGGATGTGTTGTTGATTGGTGAAGCAAGATTGTTACACCCTAAACTAGGTTTTAAGTATTAAATAACGTGCAGGATTTACCGACCATGTTTTATATTTATAAGTTGCTCGTCTACCTAAGGTCTACCTAATGCACTATCGGGCAGTGCACCCGGTCGTGTATGGTATAGCTAACGGTAAAGCCGAGGTCGTCCCAAGAGCTATGCGTGCGGATATTATCTAAGTCTAATGTCACTTGTTTTAAAGGGGGTTTCAATAATTAATTAAACTAATGAAATGAAAAAACAAAACAATAAAGCAAGTAAATAAACGAAAGAAAATCAGTAGAGAGAATAGTGTCAACCTAATTACTACTCTTGTTATTAACATGACAAGTTTTCTATTACATGCATCCTATCGTTTTATCTGGGGATTCAAGTCGATAGACTCAGATGGTCAAATCATCTAATCCTATCTTTCACCTTGCCCTATTCCGTAACCTAATGTAACAAACCGAAAGTTTCTAAACTAATTTTAAATAATAAATATCAATTTATTACTACCTAACTATTTATCTAAGTATACATGAGCTTAAATAACTATTTCGGGAAGATAACCCGCACACTGTGGCTTACAGTAACTCACTACAACGTTTACCTTTACCAGAAAGTGTAAGTATATCATTTTCTGACTATTAGTGTGTAATATCCTGTGAAAAACCCCAGTTATTAACAACCACTAAACATGAAGTAATTATGTATTACTGTTCATACACCCATTTTTAGGCAAAATTTTAAACTTTTGTTTACACTATGAAACTCTAAATCATTATGTGCTATGTGATTCACACATACCTTGAATGAGCTCACACGCAACCCACAATGACCTGGACAAGGCACAACACAACTATGGATCAGTTTTGATCACAAGTGCAACACCTTGCACTCACAACTACCACATATGAGATTTTCACCTCAGTGGACCTCACAATACAAGTATGAATTACAACACACATTTATGGGACCCACATCCCTCCTGGTGGACCCCACAACTTCCACGTAACTGGAATACACCTCTGTAGGCCCCACAACATGAAAATATATATAATATTCACTGTAGGACCCACATTGTTCACAAGTGGGCCCCACATGACTAGATTTGGTCACACAACTCTTATTGGGCCTACACGACCCAATAACAACCACACTAGCCCAATACTACTACATGGATCATATTTAAACTATAAATGGGCCAAAGGAACTCCTAAGCTCACTAACGGCCCAATCCAACACAAATATAACACATAAATTCGAATGGCTATCCACGTTTACTTTTGCCTTCGTATTCGTGATTCTTACAAACAACATATGGAATAAAAGGCACCATCTCATTCTTTGCACCCAAAAGAATAGAGATCAACTAATATCTCAACATAATACGTACATATGAATAGTAAACGAAGGGCAAAACTACACGAGGTCACACACTTATCCAAACGTACCCAACTTTGGTCACATTGTGCTAAAATCGTTTCTATTGATTCTAATGAGTTCCAAACTCTCTCAAACGAGTTCCTAAGTGTTCTAAGTGATTCATCACTCACCAAACTCACAAACGTGCCCTATCTCAAAATATTGTCTCGATACATATACAAAACGTACACACAAGAACTCCAAACATGCACAAGCCAACGTGAGACATTCCAAGGCAATTAGAAACTCCTCATTACTCCTTTTAAGACATTCTATCTAAGCTAAACACGATCCTAAGTCTTTAAGACTTCACAACGAATAATTCGACCTATGCTTATTCACTTTTGGTCACGTTAAATCCTATTTGGACTCCTAAGTGTTTCACGACTTCTACAAACTCTCTCAAGGACTTTTATGACTATATAATGATGTCCTAACATCACCACAACTATCACAAAACACTACTCGATCACCAAGTGACCATTTGGTCACGTTAACATGTCAAACGGACCCTTACTCATTTTTACACCCAAATACACTCTTAAACCCTTTCACACTAGACCACTTGACCTCACAAGGACCAAGGAACTTCATCACAACCTCTACACACTTGTTGCTATTCCCATATGAAATAAAATCAACTTCTAGAACCCCTTTGCCTCGTCACCACATGAACCGCCCCTAAACACACTTGGAACCCTCAACTTGTGTCCAATCAACCTATCCTAACCTCACCCTACTCATTATCTTACTGCCATATTCTCCTTGTCCCTCCAAGTTGTCTCTATCCTCAGGTTATACTCCTCCCATGAAAGAAACTAACGTAGAACTCATTCACAAACACTCTCTTGTTCGCTGCCTTGTACCGAGAAAGAAAGGAGAAGCCACAAGCTATCCCAAGCTCTCACAAGCTTCTCACAAGTCTCTCCTAGATCCTTGGTGTGCCCACTGTCGAGTTACAAGCTCCTAAGATCCCACCTAGCCTCTAAAGTCTCGAATTCATCCCACCTTTAAGGTGTAGTAAGTGTCTCGCAACACTTAGTTTATTTTGATCTCATTTTCATGATTTCTATTCGTATGTATATCACCACCTCTATCACCTATTTTCTCCTATGTCTCGTTAGCTTTGTGCCTCACAAAAATACTCACTCACATCTTAGAATACGTATAAATGAAGATATGAACTCTATATAAGCTTAACATATTCCCAAGATCATAAAAATCACACGTTCACAAGTTCACTTGGCCTATAATGAAAACAGTTAAAATACTCCAAGTGTTTTCCATGATTTTCTCACTTTCATTTGGTCTCGTTATTCATAATTCATACATACAACATATATATATTTTTGTACCAACTGATTCTATGGAACCTCAACAATCAAGCTACATCAAGCTCACACACTCACAAGCTCATATGCTCAGCCTCACAAGCTCAAAGCTTGAGCTGGTCGTCGAGTACACAGAAAGCACCAAACACCCTTAATGGGCTAAAGCCCATTAAACTCACAAGTGGTTGTGGCCTGTTCCACGGCCCAACACCACTCACACTCATTTTGGCAAGGCCCAATATGATCCCAAGAACCACCAAACCCAGTTGGAAGCCTACTGGACCCACCAAAGACCCAATGGGCCTTAACAGATCACATAAGCCCGTTTAACACTTAAAAATAAATTCGAAATAAGCTATAAGCTCTAATAAGCTACTGATAAGCTATCACAACATTTTCTAAGCTCCTGGGAACTTGAAAAACTATTTGGAATAAGGTCATAAGCTAAAATGTTGGTTTGGACTAAAAATGCAAAAGATACAAAGTTAAAGGACTAAAACTACCAACTTTGCAAACTAAGGGTTAAAACTGTCATTTTTGCAAACTAAAGTTACAAACAGTAAATATAAGTTATTTTGAGTCATTTGTGTAAATTTGGAACTACAAGGACCTAAAATGAACAATTTATACTTAAAGGACTAGTTTTGCAAAGTTTCTAAAGTATAAGGACCAAAACTGTAAATTCTGTAAATTTGGTGTGAAAACAGTACATTTGAAATCTTTTTGTCATTTATTGACTAATTTGATATTATAAGTACTAAAAATGTAAATATACATTTCATAAGGACTAAAAGTGTCAACTTTGAAAGTACAAGGACTAATTATGTAAATACTGGAACAAGGGTGTCAAAACTGTTAATTTGACAAAGTAAAGTTATAAATGGAATAATTATAAACATGAGGTACTTAAATGTCATTTTTATAAACTTATGGGTTATAAATGTAAACTTTATAAAGTTTAAGGGTTAAAGTGTAATTTCACTAAACTTGATAAAATAAATATTTTAATAAGAACTAATACTGAATAAATAAATTACCGAGATAATGGAAGAACACTATTCACATATCTTATTGATATATCACTTTCACCAAGATCAAGGACTGAAAACTCTACACCCTGCTAGAGTGTACAACTCTATAAGTCTGGCACGACTTATCATCATCACACATAAAGACAAGATAATATTAAGTATAATATTATTTTCAAACCTTAAGGCATTATACACAAATGCAAACCACACCACTACAGGAAACTAAGGTTTCTCATATTATCCAGGTTGCGTGTTGGAGCCATTCACCTGTTGCACTTGACATACTTATTTGCCTACGAACACCACTCATCTGAGGTGAGTCTATAGTCCCACACTTTTTACATGTTTTACAAACTATGTGGGTGGGATACATGCTACACTATATGAACACAGTTTCGATCAAGTATATTATACACTATTGTATGCTAACTAAGTATTGCATAAGACACCCTGCCAACTTGAAAGTCCCTTCTATCATGAACCTTAGTCACTTGCGAGTGAACGCGAATAACTGTGAATAGATCTATTGGTGCTTGACAGACCTATTTGTTATAGCCGGCACTTGGTAGACAAATGCACTATTATTTGATACACTAGGAGAACTGGCAAACTCCTCACCCAAGGGCAACTTATACTGTGTTGATGCCATTACACGGCTCACATACTTGTTAACGTTGTGTTCATGAGACTTATGGCAATAAGCATACGGAACAAACTACTATACACCTATGAAATACTTGATTGTGTTCACCTGATTTTAATTACAAACGCTATAGATTTACTCAACAATTTTGTTGACTTTTTAGCATGTATCTCAGGTAACTGAAGCAAGCTCAGGAGGCATGGAGTGGGCATTTGACCTTTGTGTCGGTGGTGTAACATTAATAAACAGTCATTTTAAAACATCAATGTGATGTAATAACTATTGAACATCCTTGCATTTAAATTCGATAATATGAACTTAAAAACGTCTCTTTGAGTCATTTTCTATAATTATGACTATGATCCTCTACGTAACACCCAGATTAAGTCTTCTGCTGTTAAACAAATTTTTGGGGGGTGTTACATAGTGGTTATTGTTTTTAACCGAGAAATATCTCGATCACGACACCGCACACGTACCACCACCCCGTTAGTTATGGCAAAAGTCAAATAATGTTTTGCTGAGTCAAAAATAATATTATTGTTTTACTTTTATAAAAACACGCTCAAAAACGTATATTGCGTATTCTTTTAAAAACGTCAAATCAGGACACCACGACTTACGTTTACGCTCAAGCGGGACACTAAATACACCACGAAAATTCAAAACTATTTTTCCCCTCTAATATTTCGGTTTAGCCGCCCCATCCAACTCACCCATAATCACATGCTTAACTTATGAATTTGTAATAGTCACTTTGCATGATAAATCTTGGACAATAAAGTTTAAAAGAGCCATGCACATTAATAACCATTGTTTACTTGGGCCCAAGGTTTTCAAGATCGGGATCCTACCCTGGATCGTTTTTGTCTTTGCAAGATCGTGATCGTACAATCGTAAGATCCTAAGATCAGGATCGGGATCCTGACAATTATGCTTGGGCCAATCAAGATCTATTTTTTTTAAAAATAACCGAACATCACAAACATCACATGCCAACTTAAGGAATTGTGAAAATGCTTCTTTAAACTACATTACATGGTTATTAGCTTGAAAAGTACCATGCACCCTTGTAACCACTAGACTTGACATTACCATTTGATTCCCCTTGGCTCCTATTTTATAACCAATCGGAACCCATATCCCCATACACTTTGCAATTTCCTTTCAAGTTGCAAACTCATTCTTTCTAAGAAAATTCACAAGTAGAGAATTGTTTAAGCTTGGAACATCTTGGGAAATTAGTAACTTGGGAAGCTACAGGTTCTACATTTTAATACCAGGGTTGAAAAGTGCTTCTTGTTTCTCCTCTTGCTCGATCCAATCTCAAACCCACTGTAAGGAACTTACTAAACCAACTTTCATGCTTTCATATTTTACTTAAGTTACAAACAAGCTTATAACTAATACTTTGTAACCATACTTAAGTTTGACAACTTTGTGTACAAAAATTATGAATTAAGTTGAACATATAATAATAACCAGCTAGTGGGTTGTACATATAATAATAAGTTGAAAACATATGAATTTTACTTTAACAGATATAACACGTATAAAAACCAAGTTCTCAATCCTCATTACAAGGCTGTACATATTAAGGTTTCTAAGGCATAAAAAACTTGAAAATTCTGCCATCTTTGATACTTGGATGTTGTAGCCTAAATATTCGCACACACATCTGCCACTTTTCTTCCTTATTCTATCAATACAAATGCAACATAATTCTTATAACAGATAGTCAACCTAAGCCTAAGATAAAATAAGCTAATCCAAGCAAACCTTAATATCTCTTTTGCTCTAATTATTCGCAAAAACAAGACAGCATGTTCTTCCTTATTCTATCAATACAAATGCAACGCAATTCTTATAACAGATAATCAACCTAAGCCTAAGAATAAATAGCTCTAAGGGGATATTTGGATTATATTAATTTGTCATCTTATCAGCGTTTTGAGATTTGGGGATGCCTATGTTATTTTAAGTGGATAAGCTTATAAGCCAACAAACAGTTAGCTTATTAACTTTCCCAAAACTCAATAAGCCGATAACCTCACAAAATAAGCTAATCCAAACATACTTTAATATCTCTTTTGCTCTAATTATTCGCAAAAACAATACAACATAAATCTAATACATAAAGTAACAAGTCTCTAACAAATTTAAGACAAAACTGAGAATAAAGGATCAAAACCCTAGGTCCGTTTAAGACAATTGTAACCGAGTGAGTTGTAACTGTGAGTGTGAGAGAGAAAGAGAGGATTATGTTGAAATGTGTGAAGTGTGTTTTATAAGTTTAAAAGTGAAGTTTGTTGCATACTCTTTCTATATTTTAAAATTGAAGTGTGTTTGATACTCTTTGTATATACTATAAGTATAAAAGTGAAATGTGTTTGATACTCTTTGTAAATACTATAAGTTTAAAAGTTATTAAAAGTATACAAAGTAGTAAAAGATTTAAAACTAATAAGTATACAATTCTTTAAAACAATGTCTCGCAAAGACTTCTCCCAACAATTCCCAACTCACCGTGACTTCTCCCAACAATTCCTAACTCACCGTGACTTCTCCCAGCAATTCCCAACTCACCGTGACTTTTTCCAGCAATTCCCAAGTTCAAGCAACATTCCGAATGCACCGGTGAACACTCCACCGGAATCTTTCCGGTATTCACACCGGATAATGAACCGGTGCCCAATCCACCNAAGACTTCTCCCAACAATTCCCAACTCACCGTGACTTCTCCCAACAATTCCTAACTCACCGTGACTTCTCCCAGCAATTCCCAACTCACCGTGACTTTTTCCAGCAATTCCCAAGTTCAAGCAACATTCCGAATGCACCGGTGAACACTCCACCGGAATCTTTCCGGTATTCACACCGGATAATGAACCGGTGCCCAATCCACCGGTTGTCAATCCACCTGTTGTCCAACAACAACCCGATCAACCCATTTGGAGAGGGTTGACTGATGAAGATCTGTTTCAGCAAAATATGCAAGAATTGTTACGTGTTGAAGCAGAGGAAGAAAGTGAGGCAAGAGCTCGTGAGGAGCGAGCAAAAACTAAACAGGATCGGAGAAACCGCCGAGCAGAATGGCGATGGGCAATGGGAATAGACCGTGTGCCATCGAGTGAGGACGATTCGAGTGCCTCCTATTCGAGTCACGAGGGCTATGTGTCGGATGCTTCATTTTCTTGAATCGTAGTTTATTTAAATCGTAGTTTATGTTTAAGTATCGTAGTTTAATTAAGATGTTTTCTTTTTAATAATTGTAGTTTACTTAAGATGTTTTATGTTTAAGTATCGTAGTTTAATTAATTAAGATGTTTTATATAATTTGTGTTTTATAAATGTTTATGTTAGTTTTAAATGAAGTATTTGTTAAAATTTGGGGTTGAAATAATTGAAAATAATTGGGGTGGTTGAGGTGAGTTAAGGTGAGTTATGCTACCGGGGTGGAAAGTCAAGAGTTAAGGTTAAAAGGTAAAAGCTGATATGATGTGGCGCTGACGTGGCAGTGAGTTAAGTTTTAACTTTGTGTTACCTTACCGCGTGCTATAATAAGTGAAATGTGTTTGATACTCTTTGTATATATTATAAGTTCAAAAATAATTAAAAGTATTAAAAGTATAAAAAGTAATAAAAGTTATAAAAGTAATAAGTATATATTAAAGCTACATTTGTATTTTAGGGCATGCTTGGTAGGGGTGTTCACGGGGCGGTTCGGTTCGGTTAGTCGGAAGATTTTAACTATCCATCGTGGGGCGGGTAATTTATTTATTATATTATATACGGTTCGGTTCGGTTAACCACGGATATCTAAAAGTAAAAACCGAAACCGAATCGTGATAAGCGGTTTTCCGGTTTTGGTTTTTTTCGGTTTCGGGTTTTTTTCGGTTTCGGATTGAGCGGTTTGTCGTAACATGACACTCTAAGCAACTATAACCCAATGCATATGACCCCTATGATGTCAAATATGTGATCAGTGATAACCTAACGCACATGACCCATGACCCATGT
Source organism: Artemisia annua (assembly GCA_014162995.1). NCBI lineage: Eukaryota > Viridiplantae > Streptophyta > Magnoliopsida > Asterales > Asteraceae > Artemisia > Artemisia annua. The sequence continues at coordinate 81,088 of LBNU01039534.1, forward strand.
CACCGGTCATGCATGGTTTCCATTACACTAAAAGCCACTATAACCCAATGCACATTACCCATGACCCATGTTAATTACCAATTGTCAAAAATTATGGATGTACGTGTCGTAACATGACACTCTAAGCAACTATAACCCAATGCATATGACCCATATGATCGATGTCAAATACCCATTAATGAATGTGACCAGTGATAACCTAATGCATATGATGACCCATGACCCATGTGAATTAGCCATTATCATAGTACTGGTCATGCATGGGTTGCACCGGTTTGGTAGGTGTATACCATTTGTCACAGACACTAAGAAGCAAGTATCCAGGGACCTCCCAATCATGTTATCCGGGATCGAGAAAGTTTGAACTCGGCTTGAGCTTGACTCGAAAAGATCGATTTATCGGTAAAGATGTGTTTTCTTACACAAATTAAAATTGAAATTTAATATAACCTAAGAATTGAATTCGGTTCGACTTCAGCTCGAAAAGCTTGATACATCCAAAAATAAATATTTACACTTAGTACACTTACACATTAAAAAAAAATAATAATAATAAAAAAAAAATATATTACTCACAAGCTCGAGAACTCAACAATAACTCGAGTCGAACTTATATAAGATTGAGCTTAAACTCATTAAACATTTCGAGCTCATTTGATAGGCTTTCAATCTCCAAAATTTTAATGCGCGCTCAAGATCTGCCCCTAGCTTTTTTCCCCAAAAATTTCAATCTCCCGCTCAAGATCCCGCCCCTTTTTCCCCAAAATCAAAACACCAACACTTACACTAGTCATATCTATCTTCTCTCTATTCATATCTTCTCCTTCTCTCTAGAACCGACTCACACCACCGCCACACTTCACCGTCTTTTCTCGCCGTCGTTCCACCAACCATCGCTCCTCCACGCCATCACCGTCATCAAGACAAGGGAACTGTATGGGAGAGTTTGTTTGCTTCGGTTGTTTGGTTCGAGATAACCACCATTACAGTCAAGCCACCATCACCCTCAACTCACCTATCCTACTCTGTTCATGGGTATGCTCAAACACATATTTAATTGATATTTTCTTAAATGTGTAATCGAATATAAAACGATTTATATTGATTTTCGTGGATTAAAACTAGCCTAAAACATGTTTTTGATTATAAACTCGTGTGGTGGTAATCGTTGCAGGTAGAGTTATTAAAGGGAGTCTTGATTGGTTTCCACTCCGGGAGGATGTTGCCGAACAGTTGGAGTTTGCTTATCGCAATCGCATAAGTGATGTATTAAAATTGAAGATATAACATAACATCTGTTATATAGGAAATTAACTCAAATATGGTTGCTTTTTGTGAAACTGTTTCATTTGTACCAAATGTTAGTGATTTGCTTGCTATGTAATGTGTTTGACATTTATTCGTTCCAGGTTTGGCACTGCAGAACATTTCAACCATCTAGATTATTTGTTGCCCGAGTTGATATGCAAGGGTCTGCCCCGGTATGTTGGTTTTTGATGCTAAACTTATATTTGGGACATCTAATTTTGTCGTCTTTTATGTTAGCATTAAGCACGATACTTGTTTCTTGCAGGGGCTACATGCTATTTTCACGGGTGAGGATGATACATGGGATGCCTTGCTAAAAATTCCCTCATCTGGATTTTCTGGCAAAGTTCATTTTCGAGGGACTGGAATTAAATTGATGCGTGGGTATGCTCCATCTCAGTCACCAAAGCCAACCCATGTATATTTTTACCGTTTCATGGTTGGCAGATCTTATATTATGCAGCGTTATTAGTGCCTTGGTTTCTTACAGTTCATAACATCTGTTTATAGGATGAGTTACGTCAGCAGATAGAGGAAGAAATGGACGATTATTATTCACAGGTAAAACTAATGGCGTTTTTCTCAGGCTCTATGTTTATAATACTTTCAAGCTCAATTTATGGTTATAACTCAGTCTAAATGGGAATTCTTCTAATTAAGAAAGCCCCTTCTTCAAGTCAGCATTCTGGGGTCCTAACTTGTTTAATGGAACAGGTAGCTAACCATCCTGCTGCCAGCTGGGATGACGGCAATGCATTTGAATCTTCTGAAGCAGAAAAAGAATTCCAAGATAAGGTATACCAAGTTGGTTTACTAACCTTTTGTACCATTGTAGGTTTTAGGTGCTATTCTGGACTGGTGCATGTTTTTTTGCATTTCGTAATACTGTAACTTCTAACCATATCATTGTGACTGTTTGAGATCCCCGTTAAATTCATATAGATTAATAACACTAAACTGTCTGCTCGTTTTGTTCTACAACTGCAGCAAAATGGGTATTTGAATGCAGATGACACATCAGACCGCTTTTTCCGCCGGCTCTTGGTAAATTTTTTCTAATCTCTAAAATGGGTATTGTATATTTGTATGTGCTTCTAAATTTTGTCTTTTCTACTTAAAACAGAGACGGAGAATATCCAGATGATGAGATTAGTACTGCTGTTAGTAATGCTGTTAGTACTGCTATCACAAAGTTAAGACTGCTCGAAGTTAATGTTGCTAGTGTATTAGTGACAACTGTTAGTTATAAGTTAGTATTGTTGTTTCATATATTTAATTAGTATTGCTTGTATGATATGTATTAGTTGTTTATGAAAAAGATTATAGATACTTAGGAAAGTATTGTAAGCTGAGTAGGACTCCTTGGTAGGGTATAGAGTTATATACGAATTTTATATTTACAATTTTATTGTATTTGAATTTGTTTTGAAATATATTTGAATTTTTTTTGATATATATTTATTTCTTAAATGTGACTAAAAGATGTATATAGTCACACTTATTAACAGTTTTGGTCACTATTTGCTTTATTCGTTGTGTGACTAAATATTACAAAAGGCCACACAAACATAAAATTCATGTGGACATTGGATGATCAATAGTCACACAAAATACAAATTTCTTCACTTTAAACAACAAATGGTCACACTTATTAACGCTTTTGGCCACTGTTTGCTTAATTGTATGTGACTAAATACCCAAAACAAACATGGTTTGTGTGACTAAATATTACAAAAGGCCACACAAACATAAAATTAATGTGGCCATTGGAT